>JANHAO010001151.1:0-34721 GCA_026873985.1 Saraca asoca
TTTTGAAAACAGGTTGTCAAACAGATTTTTTTGTTTTTACAGAACAAGAAAACAAGAAAACTGTTTTTAAAAACAAAAAAATAGTCTCCCAAACAGGGCCAAAGTCACCTTTAAGGATGTGTTTGGTATCAATTATATTTTTTTATTCCGGGAAAAATGAGGTATGAATAAAAAATTTTCATATTTAGTACAATTGTGAGGAAAAGTTAAAAATTTTATTCCCACCTATGAAAGTGAAAAAGAAATATTCACAAGTATAAAATATTTCTAGAAATAAAATATTTCATGAACTAAACATATCCTAACATTAAAGTACGATTATAACAATATAATAATAGAACAATTAAAGATATGGTTTCCTTGAAATCATAAGTTTCTCGATCCTAAGTGGAGTCGAGTAAATGATCAATCGGTTCACTTAGGGAATGGCCCCCGGACATAAAGACCAACCCAACTTGAAAAAGTGAAGGAATGTGCCTTGAACAAAACAAAAGATGAACTAGAGTTTTCTTTCGGAAAGGAGAACTGGGGATGGAAGACACTCAATATAGAAACAATTTGAGGTTATGTCTTCTATACAAATAGTTCAAGCATTTTGTCAAACACCTTTTATGAAAATAGTTGAAGATGATCTTTAACAACATAAAAAAAAGCTAACAAATAAAAATGAGAGCTACGGTACTTGAGAGCAAGAATAAAAGGTCCAGGCATGCTCATTCATAAGACTTCTGAGCACTAAATATTCTTTATTCTCTCTGCTACCCTCTAACTTGAGCATCAAAAAGGTTCTGAGATAATCACCACTTGAACCTTGGTTGCAGGTACCATCAGTTAGGGAATTTTTGTGTTCATTAGACATCACAATGCAAATGTACAATTTCCTCAACAGAACTTCTTGTGTTGCTTTTGTCTAGTGTGAATTCTTCTTTACCTTTTTTGTTCTAATTTTTTCGTAAATTCTATGCATTTTGATTGTAAAGTATGTCTTATTATTTTTCCTAAATCAAATGCAATTTAGGATTAGTTTGGTTGCTGACTTGTACCAAAAATTATTTTTTCATTTGACAGCCATGTAAGCAAGTAGGATGCCACATGGGCAATCCCTGCTAAGATCTAACAAAATAAACATAAAAAGACCAAAATCAAATTATTTTAATTTTATGAGAACTAAAACCAAAATTTGTAAATTAATGAGACCAAAATTGACTAAATTAAATTTTAAGGGTAAAAAGTGTAATTAAACAAAAAAAAAAAAGGAAAAACATTACAAACCCAAAGGATTAAAAGCAAGTTTGATTGGATGGAATTGAATTAGAAACATAGAATGGTTAAAAAGTTTGTTTAATTGACAGTATAAAATAATAATGTTCATTTTCTTGGAAAAGATTATCTGTCCAATGGTACAATTCTCATTTCATTTGATCATATGATAGAAGGATTTTTTTTTTCTATCTCTAAATCTCAAGATTAACAAACAGGATAAACTTTTCAAGACTTCTACTATCATGATATTTTGCTAATTATAATTTCAATAATAAAATTTAAAATAAGATATTTTTGTATTATATAAAATAATATTACTATTATTATACAAACTTATGTAATAAAAATTGTAGTCTTGTCAAAAAAAATTTTTTTATTAAAAAATGACATTTTATATTTATCATATGAATATATTTTTATTATACTAAATTATTTAATTAAAATTATTAATAAATTAAATTTGAGTACATATTAATGATTTCTGTTATGAGAATATTATTATTATTAAATTTTCTTTCTCCGTCGTATTCTCACATTATTTTATTCTTTTTCATTCGTTCCGAGCAAACAGGAGTCGTGGACTACTCGCTCGGTCGAGTCGCTCAGTTGTCTCGTCCCTCTAGTGTGTTGCTCTGAACTGCGAACCAAAGTATACCAATGTCGTCGTCTTCTTCTTCTTTAAGGCTTCTCAGAGGTTGCAGACCCCTTTTCTCTCCTCTCAAATCACCGTCGTCTTCTTCTGATGCTGCTAAAACCACAACTGCTGCCGCCGCCAAAATCTCCCAATCGAAGCCAAAGCAGAAGAATAATCAGATCAGTAAGTCACGTTCCTCTGCCTCTGCCAATTCTTCCTCTTTGCCTAAGCCCCGCCGTGCGCTGGCTCGACCCTCGGGCATTTTGAAAGTGGCTCCTGTTTCCTCAGCACTCCACAACTTTCTGGGCATTCCTGAAGTCTCTCGCGCCCAAGCTGTGAAGCAGGTCTGGTCTTACATCAAGGAAAACAACCTTCAGGTTTGGAACAAAGCAGAATCCCTCTATCATCTTGTTGATTTATGATATTTTGCCAATTGGGCTGTGGGTTTGTTGAAACCTAGCATCTCATTTTATTCGTGTTTTGCAAATGCACAGAGTGTGTACATATATGTTTTTATCTATTTTCTTAATTGAAGATAATTTCGATTTCTATTCGACTTCGGCGATGGGAGGCACTGCCGTTATCTTGTTTTGAAATGGGCATTTCTGTGAAAATTGATGAATAGTTACACTGATTGTACCTATGCTTGTGTGGTTTACAATGAAGACTTTGTGGGATAGAAAGATGGAAACGTGGATTATGAAATGATTTCATCATTTCTAGAAATTATTTTGGAGTAGTTTGATTTTCTAACTAGGTCTTTGCTTAAAATTTGGATGATTTTTCTTCATTTTTATAGCCCATCATTAGTAAAGCACTTTGGAAGGAAGGCTGTATAAAGGAAAGAAACTAGATAAACTTCTCTCATAACGCTTGATATCCTGCTTTAGTCTGTAAGTTACTTCTATGTGTGTGGCTGGCTGCTCTGTATACGCTAAATATTCCAGTTATCATGCATACTACTTACCATTAGGATTTAAAATAATATTTTTTATATTACCTCCTGTGAAATGCTAATACATGTTTATATGAAATTAAAATCATTCAAAGTAGAAAGTAGAAAATAGTAGAGAAACATAATTAGAAAAAAGTAGACACAAAACAAATGAGCAAAAAGAAAAGAGAGAAAAAAGCAAGAAAACTTGCAGGAATAAATACAAATAATAAGTAATAGATGTTTAGATTTGGCTTGAATTGTGTGGTGTTTTACAACGAGTAATAGATAAGGAAGCAAGACAACAAGTAATAGATGCTGAACCTTATCTGATTAGATGCTGAGATGTGGCTTGAATTTAAGTGACAGTCTATCATGCACCATGAACCTTCATAACAAGAAAGTAAGACTTGCAAACACACAACTACCAGGCCTTATCTGATTAGATGGGGTCAGTTAATGGATCAAAAGATGCCATTGTGCTCAATCAAATATCATATCTTCCATGAAACCATTTAAGCTAGGTTCACTTTTTATGGTTTCTCTTAAAAGGTTTCTTTAGGTCCAAGGAAGCAAGACTTAGAATCAATCTTTTTCTTTTTAAACACCCATGAAGTATTCGTTGGATTCCAAACAAGTGAGTTGTTGCATGGCAAGTCTCATCATGCATTAAATACCAACCTTACCTTCATCTTGTTTCTGTGTCGTTGATGTGACTGCTTTCTCCTAGTAGTCAAATACACCCAAAATACCTTATAGTGTATTCTCACTAGCAGTATTAGTCTCACAAATGGTGTACAGAAATAATCTCTCTCTGAAAGAATAAGAGCTAATTGCGGGGTCTAACTAGTGCAACTGCACTACACATTGACAAACAACAATCTTTAACTGAAGCTATTTTTTGATTGCTTTGTTCCTTGAACCCACTTACTATGCGTTATCTATAGGCATGCTGCTGAATGCTTTGCTATAGATGCCCATCTCATGGTAGTTGGCCAAAAGCATGGTAATGTAATCCACAAATTCGGTTACTCAGAGAAAGCATTCAAAGCAATGGTATGTAGATAAAGATTGAGGAAGATTTGGTATTTAATGTACGGTGAGATTTGAGGATTACTTATTGTCTCCTCTTGTATTCTTCTTACTAGTTACAAAGGTGTGCACAATTGCCTAAATATCACCGTCTAAGTTAGATTCTGCCATGCATTTTTAAACAAATGAGGACTATTATAATCTAGATTGTGCCATGTGTGCACTTGCACACAATTTTGTGCTCAAAACAAGTATAAGCAACATTACTCTATTTAAGAATAAATTTAAATAGGGGTGTGAATAAGCCAAGCTTGGTTGAGGTTTTTGCCAAACTTTACACTGACCTAATTATTAGTGTGGTTGAATTGAAACTTTTCAACTCAAAATTGGCATTTTGAAGGATGTAGACCTAGTTGAACCTGATACCTAATATTAGGCCAACCTAATTACTGAAATTTGGGTGGCTTAGTTGGGCCTCTTGGATTTGACCATACTTAAATCGAGTCATGGTAGGTTGTGGCAGAAACCCCACCCAACCTGGCTTGTGCACACCCCTAGCTAACAATGATATTTTTTGTCTCTAGAATATAAAGTAAATACTAAACTATTCTTTTTTTTTTGTCTATTTAATGGATAAATTATTTATTTTGTGTGTGTATAGATATATTAGGCATAAAAAATGTTTAATGAGTTAACAGAGTTGGAATCCTCTAGTGTTGTGCATTGTACTATTATACTACACAATTATGTGGGTACTGCTTCCAACTTATCTGTGTTTCAGACATGGTAGTAGAGCTCTATATATAGAAGCCGCACCCAATATGTTCATAGGCATCTATATTCTTATAAATTGAAATTATGTAGTACAATAACTATGCATACTACTAAACAGTCCAATCCATGATAGGTCATAGGTCACTATAACATAATAAATATGTGCATATATATTTAATCTATGTGTGGGCATTCATTTCCGTGACCTATATTTTTGGGCTTGATATGCCTTGTTTGTGTTGTGTCATGCATCCATATCAGTGTGCGATATATTAAAAATGCTAGATGCGTTTAAGTCTCACAAGACCCTCATTCTTATGCATTTAGCATTGCCATATATTGAACTTACTGGCCCATCTCTGATTTCATTTCCTTTCACAGCTTTAAGTTATAGATATGAACACATTATTCAGATAATGATTTATAGACTCAGATAGTTAACTTGAAAAGTATGGTTTAGTAGAATTTCATTTTTTTTATATAGACGTTAGAGTTATAATTAAACCATTTCTGGGCCTTCTCTTAACAGCTCAAGCTTTTAGAAACAACTAGCACTTGAATGTTTAGGCTGGTTTCTTATTTTATTACTGCTTTGGTGGTTGCTTATGTTTTTGAATGTTTCTGATTTGGTGGCTTCATGATTTTCATACTTATGTTGTGCAGTTGTACTAGCCCAAATTTTCATAAAAGAAGACAAAAGTTAAATAGCTTGTGTAAGTTTGGCTGAAAGCTTAGAAGGAAAAATTGTGACAAGATATCATTAACATATTAGCATATGCAATCAATTTTAAAAACTGTAGCCCATCATTAATTGACTTCCAGTGCTAACGTTTGAAAGATTTAAGCATCTTCTGGGAGTTCCCTGCTGACCAGTGCAAGATAGTTGATGCATTTAAGTTATGTAGTAATATCAAAGAAAGCTTTTTATATTAACTGATTTGTAGACAAGTATCTTTAATTTGAAAATTACTCTACTAGTAAATTTCTGCCACACTTTTGTTTTCCTATCACATCTTAATCAGTATATATTCAACCAAAAAAAATAAAAAGAAAAGAAAAATAAAATAAAAATCCAAAAGACAATCTTATTCTGTATGAAAAATAGACGTAGAAATACTTATTTTTGGAGTGCAATATGTCAAGATCTTCTAAAATTGATGGCAAGGACTTCCACATGTTTGACAGAAAATTGTTTAGTGTAATTTGCAGCAACTTATCCCTCATGGGTATTGCTTGATTGATTAGCTTCTTTGACCAGTGTGATGATGCCACAGGTGGCATGAAGAAATAACTAAAATCACTATTTTCACTATGCTTTTTAATTATATTATTAAGTCCGGAACATTTTATATGGAAGGTCATTTCACACTCTGTAGGGCTTAAGTATTGCTTTCTCTCTTTTAGAGTTGTTAGTATGACATGCAGAAGTATTAAAGGGATTGATGCTCTCCCTTTGCTTGTTTTATGCCTTTATTATTTTGTTCTTTGAGGAAGACATCTTACTGTCATACTCCTATTCCGTTTCTTCTCCATAAAATTTCTTTTAAGAAGTAAAAAGTTGACATCACCAGCAATATAGAGTGGATGAATATTGAGTCAATTACTTGTTATTTCGTAATTTTTGCATACCTTGGCATAGATATGTGCATACATATGGTCTAAACACTAGTTATTTGTTTTTGTTAGTACTTAGTATGCATGCTTAAGATGTGTGTTAAATACAAGTTTGCATGTGTATGCACGAGCAAGAAGCTTGCTTCTCCATAAAATTGTCCAAATTATGGTTGTGTATATGTATCTGATGATAAATTCCTTCCCTCACCCAGTCCATCAACAGGGACAAGTTCTTTCCTTATACCTCCCTCCAGTTGGGGTGAAGTAATAGGAATGAATGATTAAATAAGCACTTTCATGCGTCATGGAATTTCTCCCAGTACTCTGATTTTCCTGGGGCTCTTGATGATGCACAATACCATGTGATTTGCGAGACGCTAATGCTATGTTCTAATCTTTCCTTATAATGAGATTTTGTGCCTTCTTTTTTTTTTTTTTTTTTTTTTTTTGAGGTTTACCTACTCTTACACATTTTTGGTTTCTATGGTTTTTACTGGAAAAAAAACTTTTCTTGCCATGTTATGAAGTAGTGATTTTGGTTGTTTCTTGCTTGCAGAATCCTGCAAATAGGAAGGAAGTCCAGTGTGATGAGAAGCTTAAGTCCATATTTGAGGGCAGAGACAAAGTTGGAATCCTTGAAGTTGGGCGACTGTTATTCCGCCATTTCCGTGTAGATTGAATTACTGACTCCATGTCTATTTGCATTTTCCATACGTTCTAATGCGCTTCAGGCGTTCAGAGTGCTTAGTTGTAAGTTGTCACTTCAAAATTGTTTATAATGCTGATATCTATGTGTGGAAGGGTGATTTTTGCCCACCTTATTTAGCTTAGAAGGACTCTGATCGGTCATGTAACGTTGACTTATTTTTGTCAATTGACTCTGTAGTTGTGATATCCATCGTCTCAAATATCATATGGGTAATTTACGGTTTGTGTCTTTGTGATGTTAGAAGTACAAGAAATTTAAGAACTCCGTCATATTTTTAGTGAGAAGAGAAAACTCGCAATTTGGGCTTTGACTTGAGTTTGGTGAAAAAAAAAAAAAAACGGAAATGATTCTTCGTCACTCATGGGCCTATCACTCTCTCACAGACGGATGCGATCTAGGGAATAAATTTAGGAGGAATAAGATATAATATTTCCTTCTAGACAATATAATTTTGAATAATAGAAGTTTTACTTCCTATAATTTTAAAAAATTTATAATTTAGTTTTTATAATTTTACTTTCTATAATTATATCTTAAAATTTAAAATTGTGTAATTAAGTTTTTGTTATCAATTAATATTAAATTCAACTAAAAGAATCATGTATGTTTATTAAATTATATTGTAATATTTTACTTTTATTTACTTGTCTGTTATGTTTACTTGATTAAATTTTATTTATTAACCATTAGGTATTATCTTTATTATTTCTTTTAAAAAAAATTACATGTTAATAAAGATTAAAAAGGCTAATTTTTTTTTTTTGAAATCATTAGTCAAGAATATCAAAGGAGAGTAAGAAAAAAAAATTTTCAACTAGATCTTGAATTAATTTTTGTTATTTGAATTTAATATAAGTTAATAATAAAAATTTAATTATAAATTATTTTAAATTTTAAGATATAATTATACAATATCTAAATCTTTTACAAAGATATAACATTCACATAAGTGTGGGGACCACACTGCGTTTGAGGGTGAGGCTTATTGACATATTCCTTGAGAGTGTGACCAGTAAACAAAAATCAAGCTTGTTAATAAACTATATCAATCTTGAAATCTAAGTAGTGCAAAGTCACAGAACCTGAGTTGGGAAGGTGCAAATTTCTATATCTAATTTTTTAACTTATATTATAAATTCTTTTATTTTTACAATATCAATTAAGCAATTAAACAGTAAAACATGCGTAAAGCACTAACAAGAAGATTTAAAAAAAATGCCAATTTCAAAAATTAGAAGCATAAGAACAAGACATTGATATTTTCACTTTACTTTTATGTTTTCACTATTGACTCCAACTAGAGAAGTGTAGTTCATAATGCAATCTTTTTTTTTTCTTTTTTTTTTCATATTTTAATGTGATCAAATTTTAAAATTTAGTAAATGTGTATCTAACAATGTTTCACATGTTTTATACAAATTTTAATATTTAGTAATTTTATTTGTGCACTCTAAAATACATATAATTCTGTCACTTGTATTAAGAGTTCATAAACTTCACATTAAAAGTTCATATCATAAATCCTATTTCATTTATACACAATAAAGTTTGGCACATTGAAGAACTTATCTTAACGTACGTGTACCAATTACAGGAGAACTGAAAGAATATCTCCAAGAGCTCAAACTCAAATTCATCCAGTTTGGTATCACGGACTTGAAAATTTATAAATAGTCTGCAACGATCACTAGAGTCAGAGAGAGTTCACAGCATCCTCTTCAAGACGAACTCTTGTAAAATTCAAGTGAAATGACTTGTCATTATTAGTCAGTTAGGAGAGAGACTGCATTAGTGGCACACTTTTGTATTTGATTTATGCTTCAATTATTTTTAAATAGTTACTTATAATTTAAAAGTTTTAAATTCATTTTTTATATTTATTTTTTATTTTTAATTAGATATATTTTATCATTTCCTTATTAAGTCTAATTAATAATTTGCATATATTATTAACAATTTTATGCTAATGGGGAGTTTTTAAGCTATTTTTATTTGGTCAATAATTTGAAAAAAAATAAGAGCATTTTATGGAACTATTTCGTCTTAAGAGGGAAAAAGATGGCTATATTCTTCTTATCTCAATAATAGTCAAACCACGTCAATAAAGTATCATTCACATGTGTAGGTTATTAAAGGAAAATAATGGAAAAGTAATAAGACGTATCAAACAAGAAAATAAAAAATAAATATAAGAATTTAATTCAAAACTTTTAAGAATAGATATTTATAAATTATTTCTAAATTCTAACTCAACAAACTAATGGAGAACTCAAAAGAAATGAATAAGAAAAACAATCGGAGGAGATGGCTATCTGCAATCTTATTTCTCAACTGGCAACTTGTATGAGTGAGGCCTCATTATGCTACAAATTCCTGAAGGCAGACTTGCATTCACATGGAGAATGAGAAAAACTCAGAAAGAGTTAGTCCAGAATATGAAACATGATGAAACTGCTTTAGGTGTGAAGGTAACACAGGCTCCTAAGTCAAAACAACATTGACTATCAATGAAACATTGTACCAAGTAAAGGTGGTGTTTGTCTGGTACCAATCTTCAAACCTTAATCCACAGTGGCTAAGGAATTAGCCACTTCGACAAAATGAAGATTGGTATGTACCAAGTAAAGGTGCAGAAAAAAGGACTGAAAATGACTTCTTTCCTTTCTAAGAGCAAGTAGAGAAAGGAAACAAAAATTACATGATGGATAAACAAGGAGTTTCTAATAAATCAAGCACCCATATCACTTACCCTATGCCATAAATAAAAATTATAAAAAAAAAAGTGTTATTCAGTAGTGTGCCAAAAAAGAAAATGGCATAACATGAAGTTCTCTGATCTCTTTTGACACTTTGAAATCAATTGAGAAGGTGCTCTATCCATTGCTCCACAATAGCAGGGGAACCATACCATGGTCTCAATGCATCATCAGAACCAACCGGCGAGTGATAGACTCCATCCAAGCTAATGTTGAGCGCACCCTCCAGATGGGCTGATATTTCTGGCACTACGCCGTCACCCCAAACATCTGGTTGCCCACAAACCTGAAAATATCTTATAGCTTCAATCAGTCAGCAATAACTTCCACATCTAATGTTCACTGCTTCACAAGTTAAATGATAGCCTATGCTGCATACATATAGGTATGCATGTCCAACATGATACATTGTGATATGGGGATACCACTATTCTTAAAAGGAGTTTAGAATTTGAGTAGGCTGAGATATTATAAATAGAATATTTTCAAAAACATACTTGTATTGTACATACAAAAATTAAAGGACATAGTATTAGAATTAGAGGAAAAAACAACATAATATGATTAGATGGAATATATGCTGCCATGAGCACCATATGCATGTCATACAGATACATGTACCAGACAGGTGTGGCATCATTTTTTCTGTATCCGTACAATATAGATGCTAAGGGCTTAGATATTATAGTTTCAAATGTAAATTAACAGCTTAAACAATTGCATTCACCTGCTTGTACCCTTGGCCAACAAAGCGAGCACGAAAAGTTGTTGCATTAGGTCTTGAAGTGCTAGCAGTGTTTACAATAGCTGCCTCAGGAACTGACTGAGAACTATTAATGGGAACCACAGACTCAATATTGGGATTGGAATTGCCAAAAAGCCGAGCCCCTTCAATATACCTGCATTTTGTTGTGCCCATATAAAATCTATATGTTGTAGCCCCTGAAGCTAAGGATTAGGGATCGTAATTTTACCCGCATACCTGTCTGTGATGAGTGGATATGGGTATAAGAAAAAATATTCGTGGGCGGATATGGGTATGAAAATCAAATCCATAATGGGTACGGGTATGAGAAAATATCCATACCCGAATCCGTTTATCCGTTTCAATAAATTTTTTTTTGTATAAACACTACTATGTAATACCTCAAAAAATAAATAAATAAATAAAAATATTAGCTGAACGGCTGAAGTGAAATTTCAATATTTTTTGTTAAGATCATAACATAATTTCATATTTTTAGTAAAGACTTATTTGAAGTCGGTGAAAAGTTTATAGAGTCAAACTGTAATTTAGAAATAGTTTTTTTTTTTAATTCTAGCGGGTATACCTACGGGTACACCCATACTTGCAGGTACAAACCCGTGCCCAAACCCACTACAGTATTCACGGTTACAGGTAAGGCATGGGTATAAAATTTTCTGGGGGGTACGGGTATGAATATTGACATACCCACTCGAACCCGACCCGTTGCCATCCCTCCTAAAGATGCATCATTGTATTTAAGATAAACACAGAAAGTAACAAATTATTCGAAGAAATTGTGATAACTACTGCATTTCTAACTCCTGCAGTTACAGCTTGTAAAAGTTATTACCTTGATTTCGTGTGCTACCCCTATCCCTCTACATTATCTCATATAAGATTTTAATTTTCATTGTACATTTCAAAGAGCAAACCGTCATCCCAAGTTACCTTTTCCAAAGCAACAGAAGCTGGTAATACCATCTGAGTAAGCAGGATAATCTGTGTGTGTGGTTCTGTCACTCGCTCATAGTACATACTCATTCAATCAATGCAAGAAGGAGTGCAGATGTTTTACTCAAAAAAGTGTTTCTTTCCCACATCATTAAACCTTGGGCTCAGATTCGTAGGTGCATTAAGAAAACAAAACTAAAACTAGGTCTCTGTCTGGAAATGTTCAGGCAAGGTCTTGATCTAGTTTACTATCTTAAATGTTTTGCTACTTTTAAATCAATAAGAAAGGCAAAAAGGCTTATAAATTTTACAGAAGAAAAAAGATTCTCAACAGAAAAATATAATGCATTTGTTATATAGACCGTGTTTAAATATATTAGACAAATATCAGGAAAAATAAAAATCAAAACAGG
Organism: Saraca asoca; assembly: GCA_026873985.1. Lineage (NCBI taxonomy): Eukaryota > Viridiplantae > Streptophyta > Magnoliopsida > Fabales > Fabaceae > Saraca > Saraca asoca. The sequence goes on from JANHAO010001151.1 coordinate 11,829, forward strand.
ATGAAAGATAACAAGTTGGCATGACTTTCCTAGGAGAGATCAAATTTCAAAAGTGTAAGATTGGTGCCAGACGCATGCTAGATTACCTTTTAGACAATATAGGAGAGGCAAGCGAAAAACTCTGTATGGCCCAAGTTGACTATCTCACCTCACTCACCATCTCACCTCCACAAAAAACTTGTATTCTAGAACCATATTCCATGCTTTGCAATTCAGCAATCATAATAACCAGGCCTTATCCAATTAGATGGGATAGGCCTTATCCAATTAGATGGGATTGACTGCATGGATCAATCAACTTCGTTGGTTCTCTATTGAAAAAGCAGCTCTTGTCCAATTTCAACCCACTTGAGTCGTACAGCGTATTACTTTACGGGTTACAACTTAGCATTAGCATAATGATATACTTGATCCATGTTATAAAAGATTCAGGTAAGTTTTATCTTGGCTGTTAGACTACCTAAAACTATCCTCATCCTTTATAAGGGGTTTTGGGACTAGCTGTTGGCTGCCAAACACTACCCTCATCCTTATTCCATGCTTCATGTAGTATAATCACACTTCTTGAACTATGAAGAATCCAATCAATAATGCATAAAGCAGGAAGTAGAAGCACAGAATAGAGTTTTCACCTTCCTGCTATACATACATACTTCAGTTGAGGGGTGTAAACAGCTTTTGAGCAATTCTCTTCGACATAATTCAGGAGACCGCGTGTTTGATCAATAACACCTGGCGACCCTTTTGGGGGTGGACTGGAAAGCATGGTGAAAGAAAACTTGGTCAGAAGTTGATAACAATAAGTAGTGACATACACTATTATTTCCTTCACAATGAAACAATTTAAATAAATAGGTATTTTCCCCATTAAGCTTTACTGGAGTATCAACCATTGTGCAAGCCATCCTACAAGGATCCAATAGCTATCAGCAAGGAAATTACAGGTGAGGGGTTCCAAGAGTCACAATCAAGGAAATATGGGACATCCCAAATTCTTCCATGTAGACGCGTGCAAGCCATCCCCCTGCTGAGTGTCCAATCAAGGATAAAGTCCCACCTAAAATAGGATTATTTATTGGATTTTAGATATAACAATCAGCACAAATCTATCCTTCATGGAAAATTCAAATGTAGTATGACAGAGAATTGGCAATGAAAGGAGATCATGAATCAAACAAATTATAATTCATTAGGATTCCATGATGATAAAATAAAAATTATTTTAGCAGGATAGACATTGATTTTTTTTAATTAAAGCTTTAGGCGTAGCCATTGCACTAACTCTATTTACACTCTCTGCTGTTCTCTCCCCTCTCCAATACATGCATCTGTGAGGGAGTTGCAGGTAGTAAACAGTTTAACGCAGGAAAATCCACCTTACATGTTTGTCTCTATAATATATGAAGGAACTCAGAGGTTAAAACTTTTCAGAATGGATCTTTTTCCTTTTTTTTTTTATACTGGTATAATAATGCAGTAAATATTCATCATATGACTCTCATTGCAGATATAAAAATTTCAAGAAATTATAAACTTAAGAAAAGAAATGAAAAAGGAAGATACTGCTGGAAATACAATCCAGAAAGTAGCTGGATACACAAGTTACATGAATTTATGGGTGTATATATAGCTTATATTTTGAGTAATTATGCACATACTTTTATCATCAAAGGACCAATTCAATATTCCGTCAAAAGAAGATAAGCAGAGTTTTAAATTTAACACACTGAATAAAAGAGAAATTAAAGAATAAAAAGAACATTGATCATTTCAATGTTCAACCTCAACCAAGTTTGCCAATTGGGGTGTGATTCTACACATGTCGTATTCAACTAAAAGACAGTATAAATAAATAAAATAAAGAATTTCAAGCTCCAGCTATAGAAGAACAAGTTATAGATGAACCTTGTGCCAACTCCTTTGCCTCTTGAACAGCATCTTGAACCCTCTTCAAATACCTATTTACACAGAAGTACAATTTTCCCTTTTTGGTGAATACACAGGAGTACAATTTGCATCTAGAAAAGTTTACATCATTGAACACATATTCACGTTTGAACTGCTATACTATGAATATAAATCTTTTTAAACAATCAATAAATAAGAAAGAGTCACATTACATCTTTAAAGCACTTAGAATAATAATTTTCACATTGAAATAGCAATATATTATCATACACTAACTGTGGACTAAGAAGTCGTTTACTTGGCATAAAGTCATGTGCGAAATATAACTTTCCATAAAGTAGCAATGGGTGTGTTATTTGATTGAGTCCTAATTGGCAAAATGAAAAAAGTAGGATTTCCTGGAAAGTTACTTGCCTATCCACCCTCTCCCCCTAAGTGAAAAGAACTTCTTATAAAAACTTTTAATTCTCATTATTAACCAAATAACTTTGAGCATTTCCTATGAAATTTACAAAAGAATTTATTTCCTACAAAATTCAACTTCCTGTAAAAATTTACTTCTTATGTTAACCAAATGACCTCTAAAGTTAAGAGTTATTCTGTATGCATTTTCTATATTCCTTATAAGATGGCTGTTACCTCACAACTACCTCTCTCTCACACAATGTGAGGCACACAACGTGAGAAAAGTGTGAGAAAAGAGAGTGTGCAAGCAGCTTTTCCTTTTCCTTTTCCCCAAAATTAAATTCTTATCGCAAACAGCCAAAGAGCTAAAAAAGGTACTCATAATTTCATTCAAATCTTTGTGCATTCGAAAGATAAAGAATTAAATTACCAGTCAAGAACAGGCCGTGGCTGTAAAGTGCCGCTCCAGTAATTGGGGTCGACCAAACCAGCGGCATTCCGCAACCAATCAATCCTCGAAACCTTAGCCACCACGGTGGGAACACCATACTTGTCGTTCAACGTTTGCTCCAACTTCTTGTAATCACCGGAATTGTTCCCTAAGCCCTGAGAATCAGAGAAATATAAGCATTAAAGCTACAAAATCTGTGTTTTCAATGTGACAAACTGCAGGTATATGAGCTTGCGGGTATTATATAGAGAGAGATTAAATAACTGGAAGAATAACAGCAGGGCGATGGTTGGAGAAAGGTGGTGAAGATTCGGACAATGGAGTAATTGAGCAATGAAGTCTGGGAGGAGACACAAGCAAAGTGATACCCATTTCCCTCCACAAAGGAAGGAGGAGGTAGGTGCAGAAGATAATTCGAACGTTGAGGTCCAAAATTAATGAGTGACAAGCAAAGTGCAAATTTCTCCATCTTCTGCTCCTTCATTTAACAACACCCACACTAAATAGTTTAAAATAAAAAATCACTTGAGTTTAAGATGATATTCAAATGAGTTATTTCTATTTTTCTCATTGAAATTTGAAATATTATCATTTTTCTCCTTAATGTTTGAGGAAATATCAAAATACTTCTTATTTTTTTAACTATTATCATTTTCCCTCTTTGCCTTTGAATATTTTATCATTTTCCCCTTAATATTTGAGAAAACATCAAAATATCCCATATTGTTAAAATCTTTTTTTATTTTATTTTTTATTTTTTTAAAAAATAAGAAAAATAAAAAATAAAAAATTTCCCAAAAAAATTTAAAAAATAAAAAATAAAGAAATAAAGTTTGTGTAAAATAATTAGATAATATGTCACAATTAATTATTTTATATATTGACTATAATTTCAATAAAAAAAATTTCAAATTTTTTATTTTTTTTTATTTTTTAAATTTGTATAAATATTTTACTAAAATTTTTTAATTTTTTAATTTTTTTCTTTTTTATTTTATTTTTTTTAATAGGACTATGGTTGCTGCTGGAAGCAACAAGCAGAGGAAATGGTGAGCTGAAGAAGAAAGTAGCGAGTAAGATGCAGAGGAAGAATCTAACCTATATATTAAAGAAAAAACTGTCTCACCCTTGGATGAGTTTTAGTTTTTCGTTACGATATAAGCTCAACGGCCGTCTCATCTTCGATTTTGTTTTTGTTTTTCGTTGTCGTGAGGTAGGCTACAGGGTCATCTCACTCTCGGACGAGTTTTAGTTTTTTGTTATGAGATAGGCTTAAAGACCGTCTCACCCTTGATTTTGTTTTTGTTTCTCGTTGTCTCGAGGTAAGCTACAGGGTCGTCTTACCCTTGGATGAATTTTAGTTTTCATTTACGAGATAGGTTCAAAGGCTGTTTCACTCTGTCAAAGAGTATAAGATAAGATCAATTTTTTTTTAATATATGAGTTAAAATATTCCTCTACGTCCTGCTTGCTACTTCCTCTTTCAGTTCGCCGTTTTCTCTTAAAAAAATAAAATTTAAAAATTTTAGCAAAAAATTTACAAAAATTAAAAAAGTTAAAAAAATAAAAGATTTAAATTTTTTTTATTTTTTATTGAAATTATAGTTAATGTATAATATAATTAATTGTGACATATTATCTAATTATTTCACAAACTTTATTTCTTCCTTTTTTTATTTTTAAAATTTTTTGAAATTTTTTTTCCTTTTTATTTTATTTTTTTTATTTTCTCTTTTTCTTAATTTTTTTAAAAATAAAAAATGAAGTTAAAAAAAAGTTTTAGCAGTAGGGGTATTTTGATGTTTTCTCAAACATCAAGGGAGAAGGGGGAAAATGTTAGAATTTTCAAAGATTAAAAGGGAAAATGATAATAACTTAAAAAATAAAGGATATTTTCATATTTCCTCAAACATAAAGGGGAAATAGAAATAAGTCTATTTAAATTTATATATCTTCTCATGAAATTATTAGGTTATCTTCAAGGACATCCCTTACAGATAATTGAATGTTCAACTTTATGTAATTAACAAAAGAAAAAATTACCAAAAGAAGAGATTAAAAAAAAACTGGAAAAAGAAAGATAAAAACATGCCTAAACTATTCCTTTGAAGAAAGAGGAAACTATTCAAAAAAAAAAAAAATCACCTCAGTTTTTTTTTTTTTTATCTTTTCATGAAAAATTTGAAAACTACAACTCCAAGAAAGAAAAAAACACTAAGTAGATGCTTAAAACGTTGTGTACTGTTTATTTTTCTCACGTTAAAACTAAATATAAGTAATAAATAATTTATTTACTATTATTTTAAAATTTTATTTACTTTTTATTTTTAAAATTAAATGACTATTTTAGTTTATTTTATATTTTTTATGAAAATAGAAATGACAAGTCATTCAACATACTCATGCAACATTTTTTGATCGAATTTAGGATATTGAAATGAAAAAAATCCTAAAATAACATCGAGTATTATTACATTGCTAAAAATGATGGCTATTTTAGTTTACTTTATGACACGACTTAAATCAAAGTTTTATTAAATTTAAGAGAAGCTTATTTAACTAGATTATAAATTTAAAGATAATATATTTAAAACTCTATTTTAATTATCTTAAATTTAGGATGTGCTCAATAAAATTAAAAAGTTTAATACTGAATTTTAAGTATTAAATCTATTAAATACTAAATTTATATTGTTTAAATAATTTCTTACTTTAAGCACTGAATTCGATTAGTATTTTGAAAATTCTATCACAAAATATTCAAATTTCTTAATTATAATTTTAAAAATTATATGCACAAGATCTTTAAAAATAAGAATAATGTTGGATATTTTTATTTAAATTTTTATTAAAGTAAAATTAGTTGCCAGATATATAAATTAGACAATTACTGTTAAATAGATTCAGTGAACTATTGCTTAAATTGATATTTAATCTCAATAATTTAAAAAATTAAAATTCAACTTTAAATATAAATATCATAAGTTAAGTGTTAAGGTGGTGAATTTCAATTGAATATTAAGATTAGAATCTAATTGTATTTTTTTATTTCATTGTATAGCTTTTATGAATTTTAGAAATAGAATGTGTTTATTAAATCTTTGTTTGACCTTGTGCTTTTTGTAATTTCTATTTTATTTGCTTAAATTTTCATATGTTGTCTTGCTGTGGGTTTGAGTTCATTTGCTTGTTTATTTGGAAATGAATTCTAGTTAGTTGATGAAATAAACTGTATGAAAGTACAAAATTTGATATAGTGTCATGCTTATTTAGAAACTAAATATTGCCATATAAGAAGATTAAGTACCATATGAGTTAAAATAATATTATATTAAATAATAAAAAAAGATTAAGTAATTATCCTTATTTGTACTTTTGAATCGAAGTCAATTTTTATTTATCTAAATTAATCTCTTTCTATAAATGAATGACAAATTTTATGAACGTTTGCTTCTTTGTAAAAATTGACGACCTTTCAATTTATCTTAATGTTCTTCCCATCATCATCGACATTGGTATTGTTTCTTTAAGAAGATGAAAATTTTAAAGAATTTGGTAGATTTTCTTTGGAATCTTTCATCTAATTCAAACATCAATTGCAAATTCTATTAAACTCAGCTTTTGAGCAGATATTGCTATAGTATCTACAAATAAATTAGAAAGCTTCTCGTTAGTTAGTAAATCAAATAAGATGAAAGTTTCTTACTTTCATTGCAATGTCCTTTGCATAGAACTTTTTCTTTCCATTTTTTTGCATGTGATATCTTTCTATCTTTTAGTTTTTAATATTTTTGAACCATTTTGCTACTTATTTTGATTTACAAATAAGATCTATATGGTTACATGCTTTGCCAGTGACAATATTGAAACATTTATTAACAAATTTCAAGAACTTAAGCGACGTTGCCAGCTAAATTTGGAAATTTGAAAAGCCTATGAATTATGACTTATATCCTTCAAAATGATAAATTTATTTGAAAATTGCTTACCATTTGGCTATATCAAATTATCTAATGTAATTCTTGGCTACTAATTTTTTGCCTCGATTCATGCTTGCAATTAAATTAGGGCCATAAATGAAAGTGTTTTTCACTAGATTTGTTTAAATTATTGTTATTATCATCATGCAAGTTCTTAAATCCATCCCTTGTATCAATGCAGGAACTTTGTAATTGGAATTGGAGTTGCATAAATTAGCTTTATGGATAATATAATGTGATGCTAAGAGATGGAATTAGTGTGAGTTTGGCTACTTTAAATACTCTATCTCTTATATAGTCCTCTCCAATAAGGGTTTGGTCTCATGATTTAAACTCCCATGATATACAATTGTTACTTTCTTTTAGTACATGATTTAATCTTTTATGATATACAATTGTTACTTTCTTTTAGTACATTGACATAAGCTAGAGTTATATTTTTCTTTATCTCTTATATAGTCACACTTTGGATCTCATGATTTAAACTCGATCTGATTACCTAAATTGCAATGTCAATGACATTCATTTATTTGGTGATGTTCTTTTTTTGTTTTCAACAAAGTTCTTTAACCTATTTTTGTACTATAGTATTTAAGTTTATTTAACTTTAATCACTGAATCAATCTATACTCTAATCTATAGAAGTAGCATCCTAAGAGGACATATGCCAATCTCTGAGAGAAAGTTACAATTTGAGTGAACTAGTTCAAAAGCAACTGAATGTTACTCTCCCTCTCCTTCAATTTGAGATAAGGTGAATAACACTCTCCTTAGAAAAAGGAATGAATTCACACAACAAATAAGCAGTTAATTGAAATTAGTTGCAATTTCATCAATTGTGGCATTGTATTTCTCAACATGACAATCTCATCCATTCTACATTTATTCTTTTTATCATCTTAAATTAGAATCAATGCTTAATATTTTATTTAGAAATGAGATTTCCAAAGAAATTGTGGCTTTTCTAATTAATCATTTATCAGGAACATGTGATTTTTACCTCTGATCCTTCATATAACCCTAATTGAATTTTCAAATTTAAGAGAATGTGAAGAGAGAGAGAGAGAGATATCAGTCAATGTTAACAATTCTCTCTGTAAAATAACAATGGAAGTCCCAATTTCACTTTCTCTTTCTTAATTCCCATGTGTTTACCCTTTAAAATCCAACAACAGTTACAAATCTTTTTGACCATGGAACCAAAGAAGCTTTAGACTAACCTTCTTCAACAACTAGAAGATGTTTGTATCTAGTGGGTTCCTAATTAATACTATTCTTTCAATCTTCCTCTTTATGTTTGTGCTTTTTGTAAACCTAAAATCAAATACAATATATTTTATATATTTTGTTGTTCCATAGAATGCTGGATTTGGAAAGCCATTGACAAGAAAAAGGAGGTAGACAACATTCAGGATTTCTTTTTGTTCCCATTTTTCCTAATATTGATATGCACTTAAATGGTTCTCTCAACACCATTTTTCTTCTATAACATTTCAACTAGTTGTGTTCTTAGATTTTTCTTCAATACTTTGTAATTTTTTTACTCATTTTTTTTCCTAGATTTTGTCTCAACATATTTTTATTGATTTTGTTTTTAAACGTCTATTTAATACTTTTTAAGTTTTCTATTGACTTTTTTTTCACAAATTTTCTCTCTCTGATAGATTTTATATTCCTTATTTGAATAACCATAAAGTTGGTAGAGGTGTAACTAGTTGCACTGGATCAAATGGAGTTTATAGTGAAGCAGTAACCAAACATTTGCGAAGTATTTTTTTTTATGCTATGGGTGCAATCTACAAAAAGTTCAACTAAGGTATCATTTTTGGCCAACACAAAAGTGATTTACTTACTAACCAGTAGGTTGGTTTGTTTATTTTGAATCTCCCCAATCTATGCTTATTTTCATTAATCTATTCAATTATCAACATGAGCCCTAAAATCTTCAACTGCTTTTCTCAGTCTCCACAAATGATCATTTACTTATTTGAGTTTTGGTATTGTTATACTATATTCTATGTATAGAAATATCAAATATACATATATATATATATATATTTAACAATCTGTAGTATATTGTTTTCTTTTTTATTTTGTACTGTGACAATGTATCAAGGGCCAATAATTCTTCTAGTCATACTAAGTGACATATGATGTTAACTTTTGACTAACATATCAATCTTCCAATAAACTCATGCTATACTTGGATGAATAATGGGACAAAATAGATTTTAGTCTATACAATGAAATCCTATGCACAACAATGTCCATAAGCAAACATAAATGTATAATCGAAGTATTTGCGTATATTAAGTCTCAAAAAATGCACTATTTCAGTAGCCTTTAGTGTACTTCAAGAATGAACTTTTTAAATAAAAAGAGAAATAATTCTATTTTATTAATATACATCTCATTACATAGTTTTAAGTATGTAAGGGGAGTCTCTAAGCCATCATATGGAGGCTAAAGTCAAACCAATGTTTTTACTCTATAAAAGACTAGTTTTGTGTTTGGACTTTTTATAATAACTTAGGCTTTTTATTTTAACTGACTTATTTAGTGTTTTTGTTACACTTGTTGCCTTGTTAGTTCAGCCCATTGTGGTTTAGTGATAGCTATTAGGGAAAGCTTGTTTCCTTTAGAATTCAAATTACTCATTTTATGAAATTGAAAAGTGTTCATCTTCTTAAGAGCTTACTCTATTAGGGTTCTTCATGAACTTGAGACTTATCAAAGAGATTTCTATTTATGGCATCCAAAACCATCACTTATCATTCTTCTTCCACTTATTCTAGAGTGTGGCATGAATATCTTTCTTTTTATTTTCCTTTTTGTTACTGAATTAGAGAAAGTTTCATAGGCATCTTCATGGGAAATCACATCACCACCATTCTTTGATCCCTAACCTATGCCATAGTACCCATTCGGGTTACCAGGCATGCCCCAAAAAGAGCATTCTAAGCCAAAGTCCTAATTACATAACTAGATATACTTTTTTTGAGTTGACATAAAAGTTTTTCTCCTAACTCGAAAAGTATCTAATGCACCATCTCATATAGATGTAAAGATAAAATGTAAGGATCACAACTATGTTCTTTTCTACTCATACTAGATAAATGATTTATGTTAAAAAGACACAACCTAAAAATAATAAAAATATGAAAAAATAATATACAAGTGCATTTGCTCCCAAATTCGTATCCCTCTTCATGATTAATTTTTTTTGGCCAAATTTCATCTGAATCCAAGTATATTTATTTGCCAAATTAGTTGCCAAGGCCAAATTATGACATTCTCCCCTACTATAAATGTTAATGCCCTTATTGATGCCTTAATATGATGCAACTTTCATGAAGGTTTTCTCCTATCGAAGCCAGCATCGCAGATATTCATATGATCTTCAACTTGCTCTACTCGAGCTTCTCCTTCAACTGTTTTGTGCTTGTCTTTTTGAGCTAACATCATTTAAGAGGCTTTGATGAATGAGACCCTTAAACTGACATAGCTTTCAAGGTAGTCATCAATCTATTGCACCTCAACTTCTCCCTTGACTTCCTCTTGACTTTGCCTTCTTGAACTCACACCATCGAGTATTTGCTTCCCGATAACCTTTAGGTGGTTGCCATCGTAACTTTGGTGACTTAGGTTTTACTGCCTCTACAAACTTTGTGATCTATGTTTATAAACTCTACTTCTTTATGCCAACACATACTCATGTGCCACTATCTCCATAGCTCTCTGGTTTGCCATCTTTATAACTTATCCTATCCCATTATTTCTACAAATTTAGGTTATTACCTCTACAACTTGCGCTTGCTTCACTACCCCTATAGCTTGCAACACACTATCCCCACACAGCTCTTGATTTGCTACATCTATAACTTAAGTGTGTGCGACCTCTATAACTTGTGTGCTTGCTTGGTATTTTGGACTGTTTATTGACAAATGTGCGCCACATCTAATGTACATAGCATCAATGTGAAAGACATAAGTCTTATATGTTACTTTTGATCAAGTCATATACCTTTATGACAAAATATGGCTTGCTTGCAAGTCTCATTTCTTTTTTACAAGTCTACTCACATTGGGTTTAATCAATCCACTATACTTTTCTATGCCACTTTCATACTTTACCAGATCTCCTAACCCTTTCTAAATTGACACCTTTGTAACATCTCGATCATCATAGTCTTTTTAGAATTGATATCTATCTAGCATCGTGGCCCTTATGACCCCTCCTAGGTTTGCATACTTCAATACTATCTCTTCAAAGTTGATATTGGCTTATCTCCCTATGACTCTTATAGCCACTCGCTAATATATTAGCCCTCCTAGCCACTACTTTGATGATTAATATCTCCTCTTTTAGCACCTCTTGAGCAACATCTTCTGATGTCTAGGCCCTTGTGACCTAGTCTGAGCACATCCTTTTAATGACTCTTTCTTAGAGTGCATCCTCTTGATGGCTCCTTCTTCAAGTGCATCCTCTTGACAACTTTTTCTTCAAGCATATCCTCTTAATGGCCTTAACATTAATGGCTTGATGAGGGTTAAGCATAGAGTATCTTTCATTCTATCTCAAGCTTTACTATGCTTGTACACAAGCAACTATAAACCTCATGCTTATTGTTGCAAAATTTGTCTATTGACTATATAATGCAAGCCCACTATGCCTCAAGTCATTGTAATTACTTTGCCATACAACTATTTAGTTTTAGTTCATTATACCTTGTATCTTTGTCGCTTGTCATGCAACTATGATATGCTAGCCCCTCTAGCATCTTGTCTCAAATCTTATGGATGAGCGTTATAGCTTGCTTATTACACCCATATGATAGTGCACAATCAATCCCTCTTGGGTCATCTCTTTCCTCATTGAGTTTACTCCTTCGAGTAAGATTCATGGCCTTAGACATAATTTTGGATTCTTCTAATAAGATTTCTCCATTTAACATATCTCTTTAGACATGTCATCCTCGAAAGATATGTCAACTGTCCATTATGGCCACACTTTCTAGTCTGACTATAGCTTTGCCCTCTAAGCTTCACCAACAACTCATATGTTTCTTATAAATGTGGTTAAGCCTTCGTGGCAAGACTAAGATTCTCCTAAGGCTTTTTCCCACTAGATAGGCTATCAAATCTCTCACCTTTTTGGATGGTTTTTCATTCCTTTGAATGTTACTATGACTGATGCATAATCAATGTCTTATGTGTACAACAAGCCCATCAACTTCTATACATATTTGCACCCAATGCACTATTAATATTCCCTCAAATGCAATGTCTCGCACACTAACTCTTGAATCACTCCAACCTCTCGCTATCCACTTGGTCAAATCCTTAACAATATCTCTTTATTATTTCAATTAGTGTTTGCTTCATTCTTAAGCCTCATATGTTTTTAACAAGCAAATCTACCTCAATTATGGCCTATCCAATCTTCTGTCTCTAATACAATCAAGCTCTGATACCAACTGTCATGGGCTAATGGCTTTTCTAGCCGTATTGTGCAATGCATGATGCTAACTCTTAGCCAATATTTTAGTCTTCCAATAAACTCATGCCACACTTAGATAAATAACTGGGGCAAAATGGATTTTAATCATCCATACAATGAAATCCTATGTCTAACATGTTTGTAGGCAAATGTGAGGTTGTAGTTGAAGCATCTATGCATAATGAGTCTCAAAAAACACATCACATAAATAGTCTCTAGTATACATCGAAAATGAACTTTTTAAATAAGGAGAGGAAAAACTCTGTTTTATTAATATATGTTTCATTACATAGTTTTAAGTGTGTAGAAGGAAGGGGAGTCCCTAAGCCACCACGCTCTGATTTGTAGCTTATGCCATAGTGTCTACCCTGATAATCAAACACGCCACTTAAAAAGCATTCTAAGCCAAAGCCCTAATTGCATAAGTAGGTATAGGTATTTTAAGTTGACATAAAGGCCTTTTTTCTTAACTTGGAAGGGTTCTAATGCGCTATCTCATATGGACACAAAGATAAAAATACAAGGATCGCAACCATGTACTTTTTTACTTGCGTTGAATAAACGATCTATGCTAGAAAGACACAAATATCCCAAAACAAGAAAAATATGAAAAAATAATACACAAGTGCATTTACTCTCAAATTTACACCATAGGACCCCCTTTTACACTTAATTTTTACGCCAAATTTTATCTTAAATTTAACATGTTTACCTACTGAATTATTTCACAAGGCTAGCTTGTGACACAATAGCATGACTAACGATGCTTTGCAATTTATTTTTCTAAGTATGAAAGTATCTTATAAATTCAGTGAACTAATGAATGCAAAAATTATTTATTGGTTTAAATAAATTGTATTAAAGGGCCAATGAAATTTACATTTAGTGTATGTTTGTAATGACTAAAATTTGAAAATATAATAACAAATTATAAATATAAAAAATAATTATTATTTATTGACTATTTTGTTACTTAAAATTTTGTCCACTTAAAAGAAAACAAATTCATTAAAAGACCAAAATATTTTAATCCTAAAATCACAATCAAAATTTGAACAGAAAAACTTACCTTAAACATAAATATAAGGGTAAAACTTAGGTGAAATTCTTTAACTGTTTACATAAGTTCTCCAATCAAATTTGTACATATGTATTAATAATCAATTTAATATTTTAAATTTGATGAAAAACATGAAATTTAAACCAATTTTTCTTTCAACATATCAACAATACTAATTTAATTTTCTGTAAAAGAAAATTAAAATTCTAAAATTTTTGTTTAAAAAATAATTATGAACTTGTGCCAGAATAATTCAATTTTATAAAAATAGCTGCAGATAAATATGTGATAATATAATGTTATTATAGTTATGGGCTTAAATTAATCAAATTATAAGTTCATCACATAGAAAATATATCAATTAACCATTTAATAAAGCTAAATACATATTACAAACTTATTTCTTCCACATAATATGCAGTCTTTTGCAATGTAAAATATAAATAAAAATGAAGGAAACCTTATTGCTAATAAATTATACTAGCACTTCAGAAAATGATATATATTATACTAAGGTTGGATAAGAGAGCAATGTAATATGTCGTTCGCTTAATATTCAACAAAGATTCTATTGAATGCTGATATCTAAGAGATTAATATTTTTTTATCGACGTATGTTCTCTTCAAATTTTTTAACCATTTTTTAATAGTTTTTATTATATATATAATCATTATTTATTCTTTTTTTTTTAGTCTTATGGTAAATGATCATGATATTTCCCAAAAGTTCAATTTTCTATACATTAAGTATTTAATCATTAATTTTTATATTATTCATAATGATTATGACAATATTAGTGTGGTGTTATTTGATCCTCATGTGAGATCATTCGTGGGAAAATATGCACATGATGTTAAGGACTTTCGTTTAATTATGATTATATATTATTAATTATACATCTTCTTCCTCTATGTATATATTATATAATAGTCTTTTTTTAAAGATTATATTTTATTTCTTTTATTCAAATTTTGTAGAGTGGATCAAGTGATCCATACCTTAAGGAGTTTGAGTTTTTCGTTGGCAGAATATTTCTCATCAAGTTTAAGATAACTGAGTTCAATATCAGGGAGCCGTTAGCTTCTTATACAATTTCTAAACTAACTAATGATGGTTTCTTAGTTGATGAATTTCTTTACTTTTCTTCTAATTCTCAGTGGTGTGATATGTTAAGGCATTCTATTTTTTAAAATTAAATGAAAGTATAAATCAGGTTATTTATATGAATGACTATGAAATTGGTTGGGACAAATCTTTTTTCCAATAATGATTGCTTAAGAATTTCAGGATTCAAATTCCAACCGTCATATTGATTTTAACCTTGATAGCTGACAAAGTTTTAAACATAATATTATTTCATTGAATGCAAGTGAAGCTTTGAATGATGGGATGTCTATTAACCCCTTATTTAAAATAATTAAAAATAAGATTTTACTTTATTTTTAAATAAATTTTTTTAAATGATGTTTGAATTTAAGTTAAAAGGAATTTCATTTCAATTCATTTAATTGAAGATTCTTGTTTTAATTACATTTGTACTATTATAAAATTCATTAAATTTATCAAGAATTTTATTAAAATTCATTTCATTTTATCTAAAATACATATTATATTATATACTTCACTCTTATTCTAATATTTTATTTACTATAATATCATTAAAATTTATTTTTTAATTAAATTTTATGTATTTTTCAATACATTTTAAATAAAAGAATTTATTTATAAATGAATTAAAATAATTATTTTTCACATAATTTTCAAATACTAAAATTCATCTGTAAATGAAATAAAATGAAACCAATTCTACAAAAATTGATTCCAAATAAAGCATTACATAAAGTAGAAGGGAGAGTTCTTTGCATGAAGTAATGTGTTTAGTTTACAATTCATTATAGTTTTTAAACAATTGGGTTCCAATTTCCATTTGATCCAAAAAGTCTCTGTTGGATTATTTTGTTATCCCTAATCTGTCTTTATATACCTATGAAAACCGAACAATTTTTTTTCGGCTTATTTTGATCTGGAGAATTTTCTCAAACCAATATTATGAAAACTGAACCAGATGAAAATGATGGTAAATAAGTAATCCTTCCAAGAGTAAATCTTATATTTGATGGTTCCGAGTTGCATCCATTTGATATTGGTGAAACTATTTTGCAAATATTTATATATTATAATAATTGGGAAAAACAATATATAGTATATAGAGTATACTAGTTTGTAAGTTGTAAGATGCATGTGTTTGATTAGCTTTATTTGATAACAATTTGTATTATAAATTTAGTTTCTAAATTATAATGTAATCAAATATATGCAAACAATCATCATATTTTTACTTATTAGATGACTATATAATGTTGAAAAAAATTAGAAAACTTAAAATAGCCAAATCAACATATCTCATTGAATTATGTTATAATGCATCAGATTTGTACATATAAATTTAATTAGTATTAATGAAATTGTAACTTCATTATGTGAAAATCCATGATAACAAAGCACTCCTTAATAGGTTCATTCATTATAACCCTAGTAGAGAAAAGGAAAAGAAAATTATATTTGAAATTTCAATGGGACAACTACAATTCTACTAGGGTATAAGTAGGGACCTGCCTTAATGTAACCTTACTTAGCTAACTAACCTATCATCATTATACCAGTAACAAGGTTTACACCACTAAAATCCATCAATAGCCTATGTGTTTCACTAATTTGATCATATAATTAATTAACCATAATAATTAGTTATTATGACATTCATTCAATCCAATGTATATGATTTAAGTAAACTATAGTAGTTCACATAGGAAAATTCCAAAAATATCTCACTTGGATAACATAGTTTAATAAAAGAGAACTTTGATTATAATATATGGTCACAATGATGAATACCAACAACAACAACAACGACACCATTACAACCATAGGTCAATCATAAGTACTCAATAATGCATATTATCATATCCAATAGGGATGCTAATGTCATACATATCTTGAATACTTATGTTCCAATGATTGAAACATAATATAGAATGTGTGAGAAACTAAATATATGCATTAAAATATTATCATTTGTACATCTTTACGAAATGGTCCATGTATCCGCCTAAGATGCCAAATGAGAATTAATATTCTTAACACAATAGTGAGACAGAGTCTAAATGTCTGCAATGACATGTCATAGTCAGATAATATGCATAAAGAATAATATCTGGAAAAACATGTATATGTCAATAATCATATCTTAAGATAAACAATAGATCCAATGTAATTACATCAATTACAATACTCCCATTCACCCGAAACACTAAAAGATGTGGCTAATCCCATATTTTTAATATGATCATGATACATTTGCATCACTCAGCCTTTGATTAATGGATCCATGAGCATACAATCTGTGGAAACATGCTTAATGCAAGTTTAATGCTCATTTATCTTCTCTCTCACAAATTCTACTTCATATCAAAATGTTTTATATGGGCATTACTTTTATTGTTTTGAGAGAAGCATATAGCAACAACATTGTTGCAATATATGGTTAACGGCCTTAAAATGCTCTCAATGATGTTAAAACCACATATGAATTTCCTTAACTATATAGTTTCACGAGTAGCTTCGTAGCACACAACGTACTCTACTTCCATAATGGCGATTGCTATAATTGATTGCTTAACACTTTTTTACAATACAGCTCCTTTTGTCATCATAAAAACATATCCGAATGTCAATTTCTTATCATTTGAACAACCAACAAAATCAGAATCTAAGTAGCCTGTGACAATAAAATCATTAGAGCTCTTATAAGTTAACATGTAGTTCTTTATACCTTGTAGGTACCTCATAACTTTCTTTGTAGTAGTCCACTGTCTTTAACCTAGATCACTTAGATATCTCCTTAATACACCAATCACATATGTTATATCAAGACATGTACATACCTGAGCATACATCAAGCTACCTATAATGGAAGCATTTGGGACCATCTTTATTATGAATTTCTCATCATCATTTTGAGGACACTTGGCTTTGGAAAGAAACTCACCCTTTTGAATAGGTCTAAAACAACAAGAGCATGAATTCATATTGAATCTTTTAAGCACTTTCTCAATATATAATCTTTGAGACAAGCGAAGAGTACCTCATGATCTATCACTGTGGATTTGTATGCCTCATACAAAAAAGGCATCACCGAGATTCTTTATCTTAAAATGTTGTGACAATGTTTGTGTTATCTCATTTAATAGGTTTATGTCATTACTCTCAAGGAAAATATCATCAACATACAACACAAGGATCACATAACTACCTACACTTATCAAGTAGTAAATACATTGATTCGTTGTATTCTCCTTAAAATCATAAAAGTCACTATTTCATTAAATTTGAGATACCATTGTCTAAACACTTGTTTTAAGCTATATATGGACTTTTTCAACTTGCACACTAAGTGCTCTTTTCCCTTCTCTTGGAAACCATCTAGTTGTTCCATATGAACATTTTCTGACAAATCACCTTTCAGGAAGGCTATTTTAACATCCATCTAGCAAAACTCTAGATCAAAATGAACCACTAGTACATAACAAGTCAAAACAAGTCTTTTATCGAAATTGTGAAAATGTTTCTTTATAGTCTATGTCTTCCCTTTGAGTACAGTCCTTTGCTACCAATCTGACTTTATATCTCTGAACTTCACCTTGAGCATTTATCTTGATCTTAAAAACCCATTTGCATTGAACCAATTTGTAACTAGTAGGTAATTCCATCTGATCCCATACATCATTCTTATACATTGAAGCCAATTCATCTTTCATAATATTCATCCACTTAAAAGATTTCACACCAAAGATTGCTTTTGAAAAGTTCATGCGTATATGAATCATCATTGAATTTATAACTTATGTTCTTGCAAATAAATCATGTAATCAATTGAAATTGCCTATCAACATACTTTTTGAGATCTCATTGAAAGAATTTCTTCAATTACAACATTTGGTTCTCTAAAATCTATCATTGGTTGCTCTGGATCATTTTGTGGAACTATCTGAAATGTTCTAATTGATAGAGTCACTAGTGGGACAACACTCTACTCCACAGTCAGAAGTGGGATGGCCTTCTATCCTTCTCTAAAAGAAGTAACACGAGGTGCTTCACTCTCATTCTTTAACTTATCCTCGAAATTAAGTGGCATGATCTGACTTAATAACCCTTATAGAATGAGTTGGACCATAAAATTTGCTACCTCTAGACCTGCTACATTTGCCAATGAAGTATCCGGTTGTGGTCTTTGAATCAAGTTTTTTAATGAATAAACTGCATGACCTTACCTCAGCTTTGCAACATCATACATGGAAATGCCTCAAACAAGGCCTTCTTGCATACATCAGCTCATATGGAGTTTTAGGCATAGATTTGCTAGGAACTTGATTCAAGACATAGGCAGTAATCCTCAAAGCATCTCCTTATAAAAATTCTAGCAAGGAAGAATGAGCTAATATACACCTTATCTTCTTCATTCTACAATACCATTCTACTCTGGAGTACTAGGCATGGTGTAACTAGCTTCTGTTCCACACTCTTACATATATCTAATTGAAGGACCAGGTTTTCTACCTATATCATCATATCTACTATAATATTTACCACCTTTATCTGAATTAACACACTAAGTTCATTTACCCATCTTGAGTTTAGTTGCCGCCTTGAATTTCTTAAAATCATCTCATGCTTAGACTTCTTTGTGAGAAGCTCTATCCATCCAAATCTCGAATAGTCATCAATAAAGATAATGAAATATCTATATCCACCCATGGCACTAGGTGATATAGGTTCACTAACATTAGTGTGAATCATTTCCAAGACTTCTTGTTTTCTGGTTTTTTTTCCTTTTCTAGCTCTAGTAGAAAATGTTCCCTTGATGCAATTAATACAGGCACTAAAATCTAAGAAATCTAGATCATGCAGAACTCCTTCCTTTATTAATCTTTCCATCCTTTCTTGAGATATATGGTTCAATAACCTATGTCAAAGTATTGAGTATTTCTTATATATTCTACCCTTTTTCTTTCCAAAAATTGTGTTTATGGAATTTGCAAAATCGAGGTCCAAATCTAGTTTATATAAACCATTGCATAAAAAACCAGTATTAACAGTGGTAAAATCATAAAGTAAACTAAAATTCCTATTTCCAAAATGATAAGAATATCCTTTTAGTCTAATGCAACAATTGAAATCAAGTTCCTTACTTCCTTTTCATGGAAAGTACATAAATAGTATCTTTTAGTTCTAAAACATGACCAGTATATAAAAGCAAAGAAATGACTCCTATTTGCTCCACTTGCACTTTATCTCCATTCACCAATCTAACTACTAGTTCTCCATCACTTGGTTTCATCAAATTTCTCAGCACCTGTAAAAAGTTTGTTATATGAATAGTTATACCAGTATCTAACCACCAAGTATTTAATGAAACATCAATGGTATTGGATTCAAAACATACTAGAGCTAGAAGATTCCCTTTCTTTTTTTTTTCCTCAAGCCACTTCTTGAATTTGAAACAGTTAACTTTTTATGCTTAAACCTCTTATAGAACTTCCAAAATCCCTTGAATGAAGACTTTTTGGGTTTGTAACATTATTCCCACATTTGATTCTTCTTCCTTTCAAAATTAAACTTTGTCTTGTTGTCTTTTTGAAGCGACTTATCTCCTTGTCCAGAACCTAAACTATGAGAAAGATTGTTCACATCTTGAATCTTCCCTTTCTTCATATCTTTCTTGACTTGACTAATAATGGATATCATCTCATTGATAGTCCATTCACCCTTTTAGGTACTGTAAGAGGTCTTAGAACATCTAACTAAGATGGGAGAGATTCTAAAGTATGCCAAATAAAAAAACTATCTCCAAGGTCAACATTCATCCTTTTCAGCCAGTTATGATAATGCACCAACTTCATGATGTGCTCTCAAACTCTATTGACTCCATCATAAATAGTCTTCTTAAGCAAAGAAAGGTGTTGATCCTTTTCATCCTTATCAAACTTGACATGTTTTTAAACAATAGAGTCTATGAAAGCCATAGCACTCTATGAGTTCATAACATTCTGTCTGATAGTCTTATCCGTGGTGTAGTTCATCACCATCAAACAAACCCTATTTGAATATGTTCATCTTTCATGTTAAGCCCTTTGAGCAATAGTAAACTCATCATCAATCATAGGATCTTCCTTTCTTAAAGTCAAATCCAAATTGGTGATCCCTAGATACAATTTCAAATATTTAGCCCAATCTTCATAGTTGGTCCCATTCAAAGTTTTCATAGAGGTTAATTGCATAGGTAATAAAGCTGAGGAAAAATTATTTATGAAATTAATCATAAATACCAATAATGCATCTTTAACATTATTCATACTATATTTTCCTTTGAAAATACTAACTATGCAATCACAAATAGTCTTATATCATAAAATCTAACATCAACATAGCATTTAAGTCTCTATAACATAATACAAGAATTGAACATTACATTTTTAAAAGCTAATACTAATAGAGCATTTAAAATTCTAAAAACATAATGTATAACTCTATACTCACATTATCACTAACATACCATATTAACAATATTGCATCGATAAGATATATATATTATTAACATAGTACTCTCCTATATACAATTAAAATTTTATTTCAACAAAAATTCATGCAACTAATTCCACGATAGGTAAGTACATAATCTAGAAAATATTCAAATGTGCAAATAACATCAAATCAACCCACAAAGATTACAAATAGTAGAATAATATGTAGGAATCATATAATAAATTTTCATGCCCAAATAACATATGTAATATGATTTCTACATAACCTTAATTCTATGCATACTAACATACAAAATTCAAATAATAACAAGACAGTAGCAAAAAATTCTAAAAAAATTTCAAAAAGTATGGCAATATGTAGAAATCACATGATAAAATTTTTAGACCAAAATAATATCAAATTAGTAATCAAATAAATTGGGTAAAAAATGATGAAAATAATTTTATTTCTAAAAAACATGAAAAAATATGTATTAAAATCACCTTAAAGAGTAGAGACTGATAGTATGATCAAAATCAACTTTCGCTACCATTTTGGCGAGGGTGCACATAGGCTAGACACTAACGCACCTAGTCTTCTTCTTTGTCCAAAATATTTGCACCGTAACCCAATTTCAACCTGGTTTCATTTCTCCATCCTATGCCTCATTTTTGCAAAATTGATGCATGGGTTTCTTTGCCCACATCATTCTCCGTCAAAGCCCTCCATCAATTTCAAAAAATTTGCACTTGTTTATACAATTGGAAGAACCAAAACTAATTCTAGTCTCTGGAAAAATTTCTTTCAATAATTTGAAAATTGATATCATAACCTTTTGGGTTTTCTAAAATTGATTAAGAGTTTTTGTCTACCTCATCATTCTATTAATTAAAACTCAATCAATTTAAATAAATATCATGTAATTGGATCGAATTTAAAGGAAAAAAAAAACCTCTTCTTGAATGAATATTAATTTCAAAATTGATAAGGTTTCAAACAATACTTATTCAAATTGTGTTGTGTAGTTTACACATCGCAAACTCTTAACATGCAATAACAAATTAAATTGAAAAAAAAAACTCCTCCAAATATGGAGAATTTATGAACTAAATTTTCTTTAAGAAAAAAATTCTAGTTTCATCAATTCATGATTTCATCTCAATGTTTACAAAAAAAAAAAAATTGTAACCAATTAAGAAATATATTAAGCCAAAATATAAATAAATCTCACATTCTCATATTTATAATAATTTTACATCACAAATTATGAATTATATAAAATCCCAAAAAAAACAAATATGCACAAATTTGAGCATTTATAAAATGAAAAGAAAATTTGACTCTAATAGCAATTATTGAAAAAAATTGGAAAACCTAAAATAATCAAATCAATAAATCTAATTGAATTATGTTGCAATGTATTAAATTTATATATATAAATTTAAGTAGTAATAATGAAAACGTAACTGACATTATGTGAAAATTCATTATAATAAAGTATTTCTTAATAATTTCACTACTTATAACCTTAACAAAGAAAAAAGAGAAAAAAATTATATTTAAAGTGTTAATGGGACAAAAAATGTCAGTGTATCTAGGAAGAGTGATTTTCCTTTTACTTTTCCAAATTATTTTATATTATATAATCTCATTTTTCCGTTACATTATTTTCCTCCATTCTTTCCCCATCTATCTCTCTCCTATCTCTCTCTATTTTCCTTCTTTTTGTGTCTGTAGTACGACAACTTAATGGTAGGTACATGATATGGAAGAGATTTTCTGCCAATTGCTATCATTGACTATACTTTTGTATCCGTGATGTGTAGAGAAATTAGACTATCTACAATGCAAAGTGCTTACAAGAGTTACTTAAGTGTTATTTATTAATTTTTTACTGGGTCTCACACTGTCACATCATTTTACACTCCTTTAAGCAATTCAAGCAATTTTATCCCACAATGGTGCAACTCTATCAAGTTTCTTAAATGGGCCCCATAACTTATCTCA
>JANHAO010001152.1:0-34753 GCA_026873985.1 Saraca asoca
TACTCTGTTAATCATTTTAGTTAGCTCAACAATTCATCATTTGATCCATTGGATTTTTACATTAGAGTTGCAAGAAATTCAATCCTTGTGGAGACGATACTCACTCACTCTATATTACACATTTGACTACGTGCGCTTGCATAATTTGAGTGATAAAACTCACAAACAAATACAACAAACTACTACATTTAGGTCAGCTGAAGTTGAAGTTTAAACTAAATCTATCGATACACAACCTCTTTGAAGATCTGAGGAAACATTGAGACCACCAAAGAGGCATGGTCTTATGGTCAGTGGTGATGGTGATCATTTTCTATTGGATGTCAATCCAATGTCCTATCGAGAGGTGATGTTTGACATTGATTTAGGAAGGTGGCTAAATGCTATGAAATTTGAATGGATTTACTGTATGCTAACAAGGTATGGACCTTAGTAAACCCACTTGTCGGTACTAGACTCACAGGAGGCAAATGGGTCTAAAAGTGAAAGCTTTGTGTAGATGGCAAGGTAAAAACTTATAAGGCCAAATTGATGGCCAAAGGCTACTCTTAAAGACAAGGAATTAACTTTTAGGAAACCTTTCACCTAGCACAATGTTGAAGTCCATTCGGATATTGCTTGCCATAACTATATATTACAACTATAAGATATGGCACATGCATGTACATCAAGAAAGAAATTTATATGGTTCAACTAGAAGGTTTCATATCCATGGATAATGAGTAAAAGATTTGCAAACTACAAAGATTTATTTTTGCATTAAATAAGCTTCCCAAAGATGGAGTATCCGATTTAATGATTTCATTGCACAAGCAAAAATTCCAAGGTTTCATAAAAAATCTAAACAAGTGATATGGATTTATCACTTAATCTTAGAAAATATAGTAGATCTACTAACCAATCCATGGTAACAAGTATATGAATGCCATCTTGAGAAGATGCACTTAAAATACAGAAGCAATTGGCTCTAGACAAGTAGAAGGTTGTTAGAATTGTGCTACAAGCCAATTACATTTGATTTAATAGGAAACATTTTATAAAGATTTTATTCAAATTAATTATTACATATAAAGGTATTTTATTTATCATACATGCTTTAAATATCATTTGATAAATTGTAAAGATCAAGATGGCTCTCGAAATAAGCTTGTGAAAAGAGATGACGATCATGAAACTCATTTCTTACAAGCCTAGATCTTAAAATACTCCTAGTTATAGAGTTATTTGGAATGGATACTAATAACTCTGATAAACAAGTACATAAGATGCATGATCGATCAGGAGGACATTTTGTTTCATGGACATTAATTAGGTGTCATTAGTGCATATCTTTGTAGGTGCTCATTACTTGAATAAGTTCACTAAATTCACCCATTTAAGAATTTATATGGGATAAGTTGAATTGGAATTCTTGCATTGTAATGGTGTAAAGTTGATCCTTTGTCCTGAGAGATTATAGTAATCTTATATATCACATGTTATACTTAAATATTGTCTTAATTCCTAGAAGTCATCCAAAGGACATCTATTGGGTGTAATTTTATAATGTTTGAAGTTTGGTAAATATGTAACAAGGAATTCATCACTTCCCTTAAAGAGAAGAGAATGTTATATGTTATCTTAAGAATCATGAGTTGAAAATCCCTAGCCCAGGTAAGGTGGAATTAGAAAAGGAGTTTTCTAAGTTTTACAAGATGAATCATGAACTTTGGATTAGATACATAATACTTGAATGGTTTAGGTTTAAACTAATACACTGTACCCTAAATTCAACTAAGAAATTGTATGATGAAAGGATTTTATTGAATGATAATTATAATTGAAAATGTTCATATTTATAATTCATGTTACCTAGGTCTTGATGACATGTTGCTAGACATTAATCATGACTTTTAGGATTTAGAATTAATGCGAATAATTCTAAATATTAAATTAAAAGGGTTGTATTTAATTATGACCCATTACTAGTTCAATGGTGAACTTAGAGGTCATACACATATAAGATTTATTTATTTATTTGGTAAGAATTAATTCAATTATCAAAACACTAAAAACTTAAATATGAGAGTTGATAGAGAAAGTAAATATAAATAAAGAATTTATTTATTTATTGAATAATATTTTAGGAAATTCCTTATTCACTAAATAGTAGATGAATAAGATTATTAGAAACCCCAATAGTCTTCTATAAGCAAGCAACTAAGTAGGCAAGTGATAATATGACTATAAAAGGATATTTATAAGAGTTTTAAAAAACCATAATACACAATAACGACTGCAAGAGCTGTAGCCACCAATCACCAAATTCGTATGTGATCATGTGTTGAGCTAATCACAAAAAATTGCCCTTCCCTTTTCTCTCTATAATGATTGGTCACCAATGCTAGAACCAAGGTGCAATGGAGTGGTGGTTAATTGTGTGGACTAATCTTAAAGGAGATATACTTGAGTCTTTCTTGTTGAACTTCCAAAATGCATCTCAACTAAGAGACATGAATATTATTCATTTGGGTTGTTTTTCTTTTAATTTGAATAATGCATAATTGACTCCTAGTTCAGAAATCTAGCTTTAAACTTAGATATTAAATTTGTATTTTATTACAAAATCTGATTGCCTTTAACTAAGATTTCACCATCACCCTTCCCTTGTACTAATGCCTTCTCCAATCTTCATTTGTCATTAACTACAACTTTTTCACTCATGATGGGTTGAAACCATCTACATCAACAACATCAATCAATGATCACAACTCTCAAATAAGATCGAACCAACTACCACCACTACATCATTCATCATCCTCAACACCCATGTATCATCAACCATAACTCCATTGGGATGAAGGGGGCTATCTCCATAGTATCATCATCATAGATTATCCTTAACTCACGTACATAATCAAACTAATTCCACAACATCACCATTCATCTTGCTTATTTCTCATCCAACTTCAAACCAAGCTCTTACTATCTTGAATTACCATTCTCATGCGTATCGAACCCAGCTCCAATGCTAATTGTTGGAAAACAAATATATCCCTTCTCTAAACAAACAAGCATCAAGCAATCAAATACATAGAGTAGCATAATAAAACACACCAACAATTTAACGTAGAAAAACCTAAAACTCTAGGGGAAAAAAAAAACCTCCAGATGATAAAAGATCCACTATAATGAAAAGATCATAGGATAATGTGTGTGAAGGCTCTTACCATAGCCCCATAACTTCCTAACCACTATCTTTACATCTCTCCCAAACATCTACAAAGGGTCTCACATAACTCACATAGGCACTCAAAATAAATCTCATATCTCAAACCCTTTCCCAATTCAAATATTTATAGCCCAAATATTTGCTATGGAAGTAATCCCAATCCTACTCTATCACAAAAACCTAACTTGAATAGGAAGATAATTCTCAATATAAAAAAAAAATAAAAGTCACACAAATTAGAATTTGAGTTAAACTCTAACAATCTCTACCTTGACACAAATTTCATCTTCATCAATCATCATACTCCACTTATCGCCAAATGGACCAATCATGAGGCACCAACCATGAAGGTTATCTATCATTGCAATTTCTTAAAAAATTGTAGCAACCATCTCTCATTCAAGTAGCTCCACTTCAATCATGCATCACAATTTTCTCCAGAGTTTATCCATGATCTCATCTTCTGCAAGCATCTCACATCATCTATAGGAATACTAATCCATGTAAATGTTTCTCACGAATGAAATCTTCAAAACACACACACTGCAAGTATTCTTCATCATTAATAGTTAGGTCTCCACATTTTCATCTTCATCTTCAAACATACGCACAATGTTGGTACTCTCACATTTCTATAACACTAGTGTCTTCTCCAATCTTCATCTAGCATCAACTATTACTCTATCACTCTTGCCCAAGCCAAAACTGTCTACCTCCACAGCATCAATCAATAATCACAATTCTCACATAGAACCAAACTAGCTACTACAACTGTATCATTCATCATCCTTAACTCTCAAGCGTAACTAAATCCTACAACCTCTATAATATCATCAACCTTAACCTACATGGGATCGAACTAGCTATCTCCAAAGCATCATCATCATCCATCATGTTAATTCATGTACAAAATCAAACCAATTCCGCAACATCACCATTCTTCTTGCACAATTTTCATACGATATCGAACCAAGCTCTTACTATCTCAAATTACCACTTTCAAGCAAGATCAAACCGCACTTTGATACCAATGTTAGGGAAAATATCCCCTCTCCAAACAAATAAGCAACATGCAATAAAACAACAAAGAGTATATCAATAAAATACACCAATAATTTAACATGGAAAAATCTCCAAATTCTAGGGATAAATCACATATGAGAAAAGATCTGCTATAATGAAAATATTACAAGATAACGTCTATGAAGGCCTTCAACCATATCCACATAACTTCCTAACCATTATTTTTACATTTCTTTGAAACTTCTACCAAGGTTCACACATAATCTCCATAAGCACTTGAAATAAATCTCTCTCATATCTCAAACCCTTATCCAATACAAGTATTTCTAGTCCAAATATTTGCTTTTTAAGTAATCTCAATCATATTCTTATAGCAAAACCTAATTTAAATAAGAAAATAATTCTTAATAAAAAATAATAAAAATATCATAAATTAGAATTTGAATCAAACTTTAATAATTATTCTTGTTACCATAGCACTATTATCATCCACCGTCAAACATCACTAGTACAGTCATCACGTTACGAGTTAAAAATATGTCTCACATGAAAAGCATCAAATAATTAATTGGTACTAATATTCAATTCCATATTATCTTCTTAATAACTTACATTTAAGGATGGGTTCCTTTGAATGGTTTAAACACGTCACTGTCAATCTAGAAAGGTGACCTACAGTCACTTGCATTTGGAGAACTCCATTTTTGTCACACATAGATTTACAACTCTCATCCATTTGTGCAGTCTCAAAATTCGATCAGCATGACTAGAAAATATTCTCTTCTTCCTCGTTTGGAATAAAAAAATTTTATTTAAAATTGATTTCATAAATAATATTATATACAAATTTAATTTTAAGTAAATTAAATTCTTTTCATTTTATATATTGTTTCAAATAAGGGATTAATCAACTTCTCAAATTTCATTTTTTTTATGGACCCATTTTTTTATTCACTCTCAATTCCTCAACAATGACACATAATCGAGAATCATATCTGAATACAAAATCAATAGCCAGATTTAGATTCGTTATATATGGTTGAAATAGTCCGGATTGAAACTTTAGTTTGTAGGTAAATTATAATAATTTTCTAAAGGCATAACAAAATTATATATACATTCTTTCTCATCTATAAAAAATATTATATACCTCCTGATATTGAATTTTAGTGTAAGAACAAATTTTCATTCGATTGATTGCTATTAAAGATATTTAATATGTATACATGTAATATGATGTAAATATATTTTATTCTAGTATAATTTTGTTCTTATTCCAAGGTACGCTAATTCTTCATAATAAATAGAAAATATTAATATTGAATTTTATTATTACAAAATTAAAAATAAATTACCAGATTGATCTTTGAAAGATGGAGATTACTTTACATTTTTCTTTAATGTTATAATGTTCGATAATAAATTAGCATCTTTAATCATGTTGCTATATCAGATCCATCAGATTCTTGGATGGGTTTGATGGAAAATATGGTTAAAGATATGGATCTTAGGTAAAAATATAGTTAAAAGATAATTACTCAATATGTAATTGAAATATGAAGGACATTCTAATGTAAATTTTGTCTCTCAAAGTACAATTTAGTTGTTTATTCAATAATTAATATATATTTAAAAGAGATTCTCCACTTCTACAATTGAGTTGAATATATGAAGCATTTAATAATTAATTAATACTTGATGAATAGATATAAATATAATTCATTCTTTTTTAACCGATAATAATTTATTAAAATCACACATGTAAAAATTTAAAATTAAAATTAAGATATAAAAAAAGGTAAATCATCAAATATTACTTGAACTAAGACACACTACGCAACTAATGCTTTTGATGCAATGAATCACAGACAAACATCCTTGTGACACACATGTTTAATCATTGTACTAATTATTTTGGGCCTACAAAATGACCCAATGGTTTCATAATTTTGTAAGAAGTGCGTACGACAAATTTTGTGTATGCCTTTTTATTCATGTCCAATGGGCCAACGCCTTCCTTGACATCCTCATCCTTAATGTGCGTTAGATATGTCCCTTGTATAATAGGTTTTTTTTAACAAATTTATCAGATTTGATTACTATAATTATTACATTCATATTATAAAAAATAAAATTATATAAAAATAAATAGATATAATTATCAGGAAATAAAATTGATAAAAAATTATATACATATATTATTTATAATATTAATGTTGTAAATCACATTTTAAAATCATGATTATAATTGATAGACTTTTCATTGACTGTGCTATTTTCTTATGAGAGTTTGGTTTCTTTATACCGAATTTGCTCTTTTCTTTGAGGGAAATAGAATTCTCTTTTATAATATTAGAGATGACAAAAGTGAATTTCAAGCTAATTATGGCATCTCATCTTTTAGTCATAAAAGATGATAGATCCTCTAAGAATATTAAACATGCTTTTGAAAATTTGTCGATGGAATCAATGGATTAAATGAATATATGGTTCTCAACCCACTATAAAGAAAAAAAAACACTTTGCTTAAATCTCTAAATTTATGATAAATATCTTACATAATATGCTACAAATTGAATTTTTTTTTTTATGGAAATTTGGATTGAAGATGATGATCCAGAATATCTGAACATGAAAAATAATCAGATGTCCTTATTCTTTTACGGATATGCTTCTTGGGCAATTGACCATATGCTTTATTGAGATTTGAGAGAGGATATTTGGAAATATTATATGCTATTTATCTCTGTTAAATTGCAATTTACTATCGTATATTATACTTGTGCTAGCTGGAGCAATTGTAATTTTCTCTTGTATTCTTCAATTGAAATTGTAACTGCAGTTACACTGCACTTTCTATAGTCATAGATATTACGGATGTCAAAATACGAATAGTGAGAATTTTGGCCATCAATATTTTAAACCATATAATAATCATAATAGGAACATAGTTGTCCTTATTGCAGCCACTGCCATAACAGTGCAATGGTGTTACGGTCACAGCAGATGACAACATCGAAATTTCTAGTGGTCACATCTCAATTATGACCAATTACTATTACAATATCTTTTATAACTGTAACGTAACATGTGTTTTATATCACAATTTAAAATTATTTTCTTAACTATATTTTTTCATAAAATATATTTTACAATAGGTAGTAGTCAGAACACAAATTAGAATTAGAATTACAATCGCAATTTTAATATTATTCTTCTTTTGTAAACTTCTTAGATTTAACAGAATTGGTCTTTCCTTTCAGGCACATCGTATCAGTACTTATATTCTTTGTTCTTTGCCAATCAACCTTTTCAGATTATTTCTTAGAAGATCACAAGCCAGTCAAAAGAAGAAAATCCAAAAAGTATGTTGGAAAATGTTCTTGAATAGTTTGTAAATTAAATTACATTTTTTTTTTATAATGACATGACGACAAATTATATTATATTGTACCATGGCATTTACTTATTGGCATTGCTAATGCATTTGTAGTATCTAAACACATATGCAAACCACATCTTTCGAAATTTTCGCTCATTCCATAATTTTCAATGCCTATACTGTTTTTTCTTTGTCTTGCTGTAAGATGCTTTCTTTATGTGTGAGCCTTGATATTACAAATAAATCAATAAGCTTTTTTTTATTTAGTTTAAATATTAAGGAAACTATTCAATAATCCCATTTTTAGGAGAAAATAATTGCATTATATTAATTTATCTGTTGTTAAAAGTCAATTAGTGTGTAGAATTCTTGAATATTTATTGGCAATAATAGAAGTAAAATTACAAAATAAAAAAAAATCTATTTTTTATAATATAAAATGACAAATAAATTTATCTGTTATTTAAGATAAATGTATAAAGATAAAAAAATATTAAATAATATATTTTTACAAGAAAATAATTTTATTTATAATTTATCCTTTATTAAAGTTAATTAGTGTGTAGAGTTGTTGGACATTTATTAGAGATAATAAAGATAGAATTAGTAAAAAGATAATAAATTCATTCTTGATAATCCAAAATGACAAATAAAAAGAAACAAAAACCTTTTTCTAAAATGGAAAATAAAAAAAAAATTAGAAGGAATAGCATCCACATAATGTAATTAAGGTAATTTAGTTAAAAATTTAAAGGAAACTAATTTAGGAAATGTCTAAGATAATTGTTAAAAACCAAATTCAGTCTATAATAGGTAAGCCATCAGGATCATGTTAGGAATGAGCTAAAATTCAATTTTAATACAGAGAAGGACCAAACTTTTGACTCCTTAGTTGATGAGCATTATGATATTCTTACAACAATCAGTTTAACCATAAAAGTTTACCGGAATTTGTACTGAATGTCATAGAGAAAAGAATGGAATATTTCACACACATGCAACTTACATGATTTTGGATCGCACTCCATTGTTCACTTTTTTTTTTCGGTGTAAGAAAATTTTTTTATTGGAAGAAGATAGTAAATCAATGTCAAATTTGTTTTATTATCTTTTGTAGTCATTTTTTATTTATCATCAAATTAGATTAAAAGAAAATCACAGTTTAGTTACCCATTTGGGGTATAGATCACTTTCATATTGTCAATCTACTGTTTAAAGAGTGGCAATGTTTTCACTATCTGTAACATATGTTCGTGCAGTTCACGGCGGCCATGGTCAAATTTAATTTTGTTTTTAGCAGAATTTGCACGTGAATTGCACGTACAAATTTCCTCCTTCCTTCTTCTAATTTTGCACACTAAAATACCTAATTATGTCTAATTTAACAAAATTCATTGTAACTCCTCTTTAGCCATCAAGAGCTGAGAGGGTTACGTTAGATAAGGGATAATTAAGAGTTTCAAGGATGAAAATTGGAGAAAAGTGCAAGGAAAGTGGCATTGTGCATTGCATGTGGTTAAGGCCATCAGACATTCAATAAGTACCACTGTAAGTTCTTCAAGAGAATGGTCGTGTATATTGATTTTATAATCAAGCAACATATTCTACTCTGATGCTTGAAAAAAAAAAAAGAAAAGAAAAGAAAGAAAGAAAAACGACAAAGATCTGTCATAATAAAAGTTAGATACAAGAACATGTCAATATTATATAAATTTTCAAAGAAATTAATGTTGTACTCTAACTTTAGAATGTAGCTCTTCTATTTTTTTTTTCTTCTTTTGTAATAATAAAAAACAAATCACTTAATATATATGTATACACATATAATATCCTGAATTCAAATTTTGGACACTAAAAAGAAAAAATTCCAATGATATTATATATGAAGCATCACTGAGGGATTGAAACAAGAAATAAAGAAGAGGTTTAGAGATTACCAACATCAGTATCAGCCAATAATTCATCTCAAAACTCAAAACCCTAAGTTACATAATGGCCATAATACAGCATCGTCAAGATCGAATTATTATAAAATTTTCCAAAATCGAAGATGCAAGGAATGAAATCTGGATCACCTAGAAAAGTTTTGATATTTATGTCAATAACTAAATTAACCCAAAATTTTAAATTTTCTTCTAAAGGATTCACCATAATTTTTCATTCTGAACTTGAATAATTGACTCAAGAGGACGGCTTTTCATTCAAAATTGGACAACTGTTTGATTATAAACAAAATTAGGTTTAAGAATGATTATAAACTTTTGATTACAAAAGTAGCATCCTACTATGTGTCACACTTTGACTGAGACCCGAAACACCCCACTCAGATCGTATACCAGAATATTATGAAATCAGGTCTCAGAATTACTACAACTAAGCACTCGTAATACCCTATAAATAGAAGTCTCACTCCTCATTTAAGGACTAATGCATACACTCTACCACTCTGATGTCACCGGAGACCTTCCAAAAGTAGGCTTCAAGGTTTAAGAATGATTTTTATCTCTTCACAGTTCCATGTTTACTGGTTGCAGCCCCTAGCAGAAAAAGAAAGGACGATACAATGAAAACAAAATTTGCTCAGGAGAGCTTTGAATATTCTGTAAAAATGTTATCGTATATAAATCATTATCATATTTTTCTTTGAAATTAAAGCAGATTTTTAGGTAAAACATGTACTTTGTTTTAAATAAAGCTCAGTTGTGTGTGTCTGGTTGCATTGAAGCAAAAACAAGAGACATGATAATATAATTCCTGGCACAATATTGGCGTCTGCTTCAGGCTAATTTAGTACTAGAACTAATTGAGTTTCTTCATGCCTATTGGATTCTCTTTCTATCATTAATCTTTTCTATGTTCTATAACGTACACAAACTAATTAATTTAATTACTTACGCATGAACCAGAATGGAAACTAAATAAGGAATGTATTAGTATCATCACAGAGAAATTCTTATTTTTAATTTCATTAATCATAACGAAATCGCAATCACACCCGCAATTTAAAACCTTGCAAAAGCATAATTCATTTATTAGCAAAAAAAGAAAAACAAAAAGAGAAGAAAGAAAAAAACTAGTAGTTTAATTAAGTAGAAATGGCTTGGATGGCTTTATTTCACTGTTCAATCTCCCATCCTTCTCTTTTTCTCCTCTTCTGACTCAAGAAGATCTTCCAAAACTTTATTATCCAAATACTCAAACTCAAATATTTGCCTCTGTGCCCCCGACGACGAGCCTCCCCTCTCGAAGGTTCCACCGGCAGTGAAAGAAGACGGCGGTGCTAAATAGGGAGGATACGGCGGCGAGCCTCTAACTTGAGAATAATACTCATTAGGAAAATTAAGAATCGCAAGATGACCCCTTAAGCTGAAAGCCGCACGATCATAGGCTCTGGCGGCTTCTTCCGCCGTGTCAAACGTCCCCAGCCACAGCCGCGCCCCCTGCTTCGTTGGGTCCCTTATCTCCGCCGCGTACTTCCCCCATGGCCGCCTCCGGACGCCGCGGTACCTGGCCTCTTCCCTTCCCTTCCCTTCCCTTTCATGTCTACCTTTGTGCCGCTCCTCCATGTCTGATAGGAAGTAATTGACTTTTGTTCTTTCTTTTTTCTGTTTTTGACCAAAACCTTTTTTGTTGCTTTCAGAAGCTTTGGTGCGGATGATATGTTGTTGATTGGGTGGCTTTTATAGTGAAAAATGTTATGAAGATAACAGTGAGTCTTCTTTATTGAAGAATATTGACCATGATTTAATGATGTAATATCTTTGAAAGTTATTTTAGGTGTGACAAGACCCCTTTACATCTAAGTCTTAAGAGATTTAATGATGCTCGATGATGTACAACATTCCAATCTAAAACATTATATAATATATATATATATAATTAAATGACATTATTTATAGATCAGACTTAAAATATTTTATATATGTTAAGCAATCTTGTCATTATAAAAAAAATAACAACAACAATCAATTTACTAATTATTATTTATTACATATTTCCAAAGATATATCATTTTAATTAAGACAGATTTAATTATATTCTGTTAGATTATTATAGAATGAGTACACTGGGTGAATCAAAATATAGGCCACTCAGGATCTTATATTTACTAGTCTGGAAGTGCATAAATTCGATTCTTCGACTATATCTATGATTTGCAGTGAACTGAAGCAAAATTATGGGGGCAAATCAACTTGATCAATATGCAAAAATCCAAATTTTATACATATTCCATCCTTTTCTGTTGTGTTTCTGTATATGAATGAGAATCACAGATTGTGTTATATATGTGCCACTGGCAAAAATGGATTGCTGTTTAGATGCTGAGCTCTTTTTGTTTTGGTGTATCTGGGGTGGAGATTATTAACTTTATGCCAAGCAGATTGACTAGAACCCACAAACAAATTAACCTTTTTTTAAAAATTCTAGAGACAAAAAGTATCACGTAGACGGGCTTATATTCAATTTTTAATGGGCTGTTTACAGTAATGATTTGACTGTACTAATGAAAATCAACTAGATTTAGTTATATTTGCAATTGAGTTAACAAAATTGATAGGATTATTTTATGTATTATATTCAAATTTTACACATAATAAACTTATAGGATCATATAATATGTAATTATTATTATAAATCTTTGAAATAACTGATGATATGTATATCATGCTATTAATTTTTTCCTT
The DNA here is from genome assembly GCA_026873985.1 of Saraca asoca. Taxonomy (NCBI): domain Eukaryota; kingdom Viridiplantae; phylum Streptophyta; class Magnoliopsida; order Fabales; family Fabaceae; genus Saraca; species Saraca asoca. Next base: position 12,302 of record JANHAO010001152.1, read on the forward strand.
TGAAAAAAGAAGTTAATGATAAAAGAAAAAGTCATACTCATTCTAAATAACGTTTCCAAAACATGGAGGGTTCTAATTGCTTATCATCAAACTTAAATAATAAAAAACAAAAAAAGAGTATGTAGTTTTTCTATTTCAAAAATTATTCTTTCCTAAACTTCTTACTAAACTTTAAATTTTGCGTGTTAAGCCAAACTTCCATTCATCCATAAAGCTAAGCCTGGCAAGCCGAAGATCTAAGCAGAGCAAATAGCAAGCTCATGGTATATCTTCGTTAACTTGATTTTACTTACATCACATAGATATGGAACGTAGAGAGTGTGGGTGGCGAAATAAGAATTTTATACCCTGCTTTAACAATAGTTTAGCCATCTTTGTTTTTATTTTACTATCCATCCCGATTCACCTATTTTATGTAAATGAGATATATTTAATTATATATTATCATAATTTTTTGAAAAAAAATGACATTTTACAATTAACAATAAAATAATTTATCCAAAAATACAAATAATATTAAGACAATAAAGGATATCAAAATGTTTTAAGACACGTTTGGTAGATCATTTAAAGCTAGGTAGTATAAAGTAAACTATACAATTAAGTCTTATAAGATATATGATGCATAAAATATATAGGATAGCCTAATACACATTAACACTCCTATACATAAAATATTATATAAAGATGTACATCTTTAGGGCGAAGGACAAGACTTGATAAATAAAATTTATATTTAAAAATAATTAAAAAATGAGAAAAAATATTTTTTTATTCCATCAATTTTTTTACTACTCATTATCAACTACCACTATCATCAAAACCACCACTGTTACCACCGCCACTAATGTGACGATCAACTACCACCAATGTAACGACAACCCACCACCCTTAATGCAGTGATGGTTGACAGGGTCACTACCTCTGCTTCATGCTCGGCGATGGGAGGAACTCTACTGGGATTGCTCCTAAGAAATTTGTATGTTTGGTCGTGGCCAAGCGAGTTAAAGCATCCGCATGCGTGTTCTGAGCTCGCGGGATCTGATTGATCTCATATCACTGGAAAGAACTAAGCAATTCCTACACTTTTTGAAGGTAGATGGCCATCTTCAACCCCCTTGTCTGGTATTCACCCCATATGTGACAAACTATGAGCTGGGGATCACTATATATCTTTAGATTTTTAGCCTGCATCTCTCTTGCTAGACAGAGTCCGACTAATAATGCTTCATATTCAGCTTCATTATTTGTGGCTTGAAAACCAAATCGTAGTGTGCAGAGGATTTTGTATCCCTCTGGGTTAATCAGAAGCACTCATGTCCCAACTTTCTTCTCGCTTGATAACCCATTGACATATAATTCCCAATATGGAGCCTCTAAAGCCTCTGTTTCCTATTCTATGGGCCCTGTGAACTCTACAATAAAATCCCCCAAAGCTTGCCCCTTGATTGCTGGCTTGGGCTTGTATTCAATGTCGAACTAGGCCAGCTCGATTGCCCACTTGAGTAGATGACCTGAGGTATCTGTCTTCTACAAGATCTGTCTGAGTGGGAATTGTCTGAGCACTTCTATAGTATGTGCCTAGAAGTAAGGTCGTAGCTTCCTTGATGCTGCCACGAGGCAGTAGGTGAGCTTCTCCATCGACGAGTACCTCGTTTCAGCATCTAGCAACCTCTTGCTTACATAATAGATTAGGAATTGAACTTCACCTTTTTCTCATGCTTGTGCTGCACTGAGTGCATTCTAGGATACCCCTAGGTAAACGATGAGCTTTTCATCTTCCCTTGGTTTGGATAAAAGAGGAGTTTAGCCCATATATTACTTTAGTTTTTGGAAAGCAATCTCGCACTATTCAGTCCACTCAAACTATTTCGCCTTTTTTAGCACGTTAAAGAATGGGATGCATTTATCCATCGCTTTGGAGATAAATTTGCTGAGTGTTGCGACATGGCCATTAAGGCTCTGTACCTCCTTGATTCCGGTAGGGGATCTCATATCAATGAGTGCCTTAATTTTTTTTGGATTCACCTCAATTCCCTTGTTATTAACCATGAATCCAAGGAACTTTCCCGAAGCCACCCCAAACACACATTTCTAGCAGATTGGCTTGTGATGAGGGTCGATATTAAGCTTATGTGACATGACTTCAAGATCAATTCCCACTATATCCTCATGGTTCTAAGTGAAAATGTCCAGGTTTGCTTTAAGGAATTTGGCTAGCTGGGTTTTTACATCCAGGGACAAGTTTTTCCCCAGCTTGAGGCATTTCTCAGCATCTACTTCACTGACCTATACATCTTCGAGCTCCTCCATTGGACCAATTGCTCTATCTGTGTCCACCTCATGGGAGTCGAGATCGTGGCTAACCTCTACTGTGCTCATAACTTGTGATTCTCTGCCAAAAACCACATTAACCTTCTTTCCTTTCACCCCAAGCTTGACTATGCCTCGTAATAGTGTCGGGCTATGTATTGCTTACCTCACACACATCCAATTCCATTGGGGGTCAGGAACCTGACAGTCAGTGTTCTAGTTAATGTGATCATGTCTAAGTCATTCATTGCAAATCGCTCTATTACTACATTGTATACTGAGGGACAATCGACAATTAGAAAATCTACCAATACCATGGCTTGATGACTTAAACCCCTAAGAGTGATGGGAAGCTTGATCTTCCCTACTGGTACTATTGCATCTCCTGTAAAGCCATAAAAGGGCCATAGGAAAGGCTTCAATTGACCTGTGCTCAAACTCATCTATTCAAAACATCCCTTGTACATGACGTTCACTGAGCTACCTGTATCGATCATAATTCTTCATACCTTGATATCACTGATTCTAGTTTGGATAATCAGTATGTCGTTATGGGGAACATGTACCCTTCATGCATCTTCATTTGTGAAAATGATGCTGTCTAGGGTCGTCCTTGCTTTCTTAGTGGGATCCTCAAGTTCACCATGTCCCATAAACAGGACGTGATTTGCTTTTCGCACGTAGCACTCATGCGACCTATTTGACATACCTTCAATGTGAGGCCCACCATAAATGATAAATATAGTTCTTACCGAGGGTGTATCCTTCTGTTCAGGAGTCCAGTGGTGCAGCTACTGTGCCAGTTACTAATGTTGCTGAGGTCGCTATTCCACCAATCACACCACATAATCTTTTAAATAACCTTTCTTGATCAAGTCCTCAATTGCATCCTTGAGTGTCCTGTATTCCAAAGTATTCTACCCTATTTCATCATGATAAGCACAATACTTGTTCTTGTTTCTGAACTTGTCGAAAGTCCTTATGGGGTTGGGCTTCCCAAAATCCTCCCTATCCTTCCCCATCACAAAGATCCTTTCTTGAGTATCTGATAAGACACTATAACTGTCATGGCAACCTTTACACTGAGATCACTCATTCCTAACCTTTTTTGTGACCTAACTTTTGGGATCATCACCTTGAGTCTCCTTGCTATTCCCAGCATTGCTCTTCTTTTTACTCTTGTTAGAGCTATTTGCCTTGTCCTTAGACTTCTTAGGGCCAAAGGTTTCCTCCTACCTAATCTCTTTGGCAGCTTATTCATAGAATTCCCCCAGGTCCCTTATCAGAGACTTGTATATGCTCTCATATAACTTTCCATCTTTGTGGAGTCCCACTTAGATTGCTATTAAGATGCTCTCATCTGAGGGATTCTCTACGTTACTGACCTCATGTCTGAACCCGGTAATGTAGTCTTTCAATGATTCATTTTCTCACTGAAAGACTGTTACGAGGTGGTAAGGTGGTGCGAGCTGCCTTCTTAGTGCCTTTTACTGGTTAATGAATCTCCTCTGGTATTCTTCCCAATCACCAATGCTGCAAGCTTTGAGATTTCTGAATCAAGTTTGAGATATGTCTCCAAGAGTGGTTGGGAAGACACGACACTTGACCAAAGGATTAGTCATCTAAAGATCCATCTATATGTTGAATGCATCCAAATGGTCGTATGAGTCACTATCCCCATTATATGATAGGATAGTGGGAACTTTGAACCTATGAGGAAGAGGTTCTTTCTCGATCTCCTTGGTAAATGATGTCCTCCACTCGTAATGATCTTGGCAGTCCTAAGCCCGAGGGTGTTGTTCCAATTGCTCTACCTTGTGAAGCAACTCCTCTACCATATGGTCCTAAGCCTTAGACCAACAGTTAAAAGATGGTTGGCTCCTTTTTTTGTTGTGGGAGAGGTAATATGAGGTTCTGCACTTTCTCTACTCATGGCCCAGTAAGTTTTGATCTAAAAGATATCTCTGATTGGTCCTGTTTGAGCCTTCAGCTTGACACGAACCCCCTTGTCACTATTGATCTCCTTCATCATCCTCACAAGCTTAATAGACCTCCGACCTGGGTCGTGAATTAGCAGAGTGAGCTGAATAAGTGTGTTAAAGTACTTATCTTGTTGGCCTCTTTTCCTGAGCTCCTTTATGTGGCTATTGGAAAGCTTCTTTTTATGTAGCACCCCAACCTACTTTCGTGAGCCCTAGGCTTGTGCCTAAGTCAATGCCCTAACCACCTTAGCTAACTCTCTTACCATTTTCTCAAGCACCCTATGATGCTAATGTTATGCTTGTATTCCATCAATAATAACAAGTTGTTGTGGGGCCATTGGGGGCATGCTGGCAGCAATACTTATGGTGGGGATGGCAAAAGTGCCTACCATAAGGAGAACTAGGTTCCTCTATTGTTTCATATGATCATCAGGCTAGTCACCTATAGCATCTGAACTCCTAGTGTTATTGCTCTAACCATTGAAAAATCAAGGGGAATACAGTTTAGGGCCCTCCTTCTACCATCAAAATGTTGACGGTCAAATCTGATCAACCTAAATCCAAAACCCCAACTACAAATTGAATGTAAATCGAGAGAAAGAAAGAAAGAATAATGAGACATCAAAAGTTTTCAACGTGGTTTGACTAAAGTCAATTTGACCCATACATCCATAGCTTTTATTACTTTTTGCAGAGTATTTTGTATCTGATGATTAACTGTGTCATGTACAATGATTTCATCTCCTTTTCTAATGGTTGGAGCTTACAATTTGAATATAAATCTATAATAGATAAGTATCATAACTTGATTAGGATTACATGATAGATAATAACGGTTTCCCATAAAAATAGCAAGCTGAACAGAATTCCCTAGATTGATGGTTAGGGATGCGTGCTACGATCAACGAGCTGAGCCTTGTTCTCAACGACTTGAGGTTATTGCTTTGACCCGTGTTGACCAATGACCTTAGCTCGTATTTAGTGACCTAATGTCTTAGTCCAGGGACCTCAATCTTGGGTAAGATGGGCCTTTATTAGTTGAGTCTATCGATTGGGCTTTTACTAGCCTATTTGCATGATTTCAAAAATACCCATAATAGCAACATACTCTGATTTTTAAAATCATTAAACTTTCTGATTAATTTGGTAACATAATTATACATGGCTATCAAGAACAAACTGACTAAATAATTTGGCAAAAGCTATCCAAATACTATGATAAAACTACTAAAAATTTGTCTAAACAATATGATATTTGACTTGAACTTTTATAATCAAATGGTAGATATCACAAATTTTAGAAACCAAAAGTAATGAAAGATGGCAAAATGGTAGAGTGATTTCTATGATCTCCATTAAGCAATAATAAAAGGACAAAATTTGCCCTTTACCAAACATGTTCAGAGCAATACTATACTGCTATTACATAATAAAGCAACAAAAGATTCCAAAATGGACCAATATTCTATATTGTGAGACCACTTTACACGGGATAAAAACAAATATATCTACTGACATATAATCCCTAATATAGCCAAAAAAAAAAAAGGTGGAGGATCTTAACCAATGTGCTATGTAGCTCAAGCAGCAAAGGTTAAACCCCCTTGTGATAGGTTGAATGTTGTAGCAACCTCCTAAGTCAACTTGATAGTAGCCTTTGATCAAGCTTTTTACAAGAAAAAAATCTAGAATTAATTTCCAAATCTTAATGTAAGTTCTCAACTTTTAGTATTCTCCTAAAATAGTAGTAATTTGTTAACACTTCCCTTGTTATCCCTCTTCTCCAAATACAACTTCTTAGACTTCTCCTGACCAGACATAACTCCAGGAGCAAATTCTTCATTTTTTGCTTCAAATCTAGTATTACAACCCCTTGTAGCCCTCTACTCCCTATATTACTTCTTTATTTGTTAGCCAGGATTTTGTTATGATGATGTGCTTGATTTTCCTTGCATATGCCATTGGTAAATCAAATCAAAACATAATTTTGGAAAATTGGCAACATAAAAGAAAAATTACCTTCTTTTTTTTGGGGCTCTTTAGCATCCTTGGCTATGTAGCTCAATACCTTATAGTTTCCACATTTGACTATAGTTATCCTTATGGCCTTGGTCAAAGAAGATTAAGCCTCATGTACAGCCTTTTGTTTGTTTACTTGAGGTCTTACAAGTAGCCTAGCAAGTGTTGGTGGTGTGGCATCACGATCTTTCATGATTGCAAGATCTGGTAAGGGCTTGATAATGAATTATAGGCTTTCATGTACATGGCATTACTATAGTACTCATGGCAATAATCTAGTATATTCTTGTTGATTTTCCTTATACAAGCAGTAGCATGTTTACAAGGAAACCTAAAAATATTCCAAATATTACATTCACAAGTTTTCTAGGCAAGATTAACTATAAATCTAGTATGACCATCCCTAACTTCATATTGATCCCTTCTAGCAATATAAACCTTATAATGGCAGCAATCAAATACAATTATGGTAAGTTCATCCCTTACCATATTACCCACATTGTGCTCCTAGATTGTGTCATGCTAAAATTTTCTTTAGAAGTTGTCCATTATCTTTATCTTGATGCCATCTATCAATGAAAATGTAAGCTTGTTCTCAATGTGTTGATCCAATGGTTAAAACTCTCACAAGCATTATTTGTGATATGAGGGCTTTTCATTCTTAGGTCAAAGGCATGCCTACTTCACATCTCCACTGGAATCTTCATTAAATAGTCATAGCACTTTTGTCCAATACCAACAACTTCTCTATGGCCTTATTAAAAAGAAACTTATTTGGTACAGTCATAACCATCCAATAGTAGTTTCTCAAGATTAAAGTTAGGTGCTTAACTTTAAAGTTGTTCACTAGATGTCTTGAGTAGTGCCTATGTAAACAAGATGGGAAAACCTTCTCATGTACATGAGGTAACCTTGCAAAAGAAACAATCTCAATTAGTACACTAACAAATCATAGATTTTAACTAACATAATTAACAGGCCACCAAGTCTTACCCTATGCCTATCACTCATAAAAGTGAAAAATAGGTCATCTCTACCAGGTTCTATGATTTCATGTAGATAATGCAGCAAAGCAGTCCAAGACTCCTTATTCTTTCCTTTAGCAGCAATGTATGCAATGGAGAAAAGACTATTATTGGCATTAAATGATATTGCAATCAACAAAAATCCACCTAACAAACCCTTCAGATAAGTGTCATCTAAGCCTATGAATAGCCTATAACCATTAAGGAAGCCATCCTTACAGCTTGCAGATACACAAACATTCTCCTAAATGTTAGGTCCTGGTACAAGATTGTCCTCATCTTACAAATCACCTTGACAATACTACTTGGGTTTTTCTCCTTTAATAACCTTGCATAATGAGGTAACTTCTTGTAACTATTTGCATAACTCCCTTCAACCTCTTCCAAGGCCCTTATTCTTGCTTTATAGTATATGGTGGGCTTCAACACCAAATTTATTATTAAGCTCATTTTACATGAGTTTGTAACTCATGTATAGATTAGCCCTCAAAGAAATTTTAAGTTTCTCATCCGTCCAAGTGGAATATGCGTTTATTTTGTTAGAATTTTTAATACAAAGGTGGGTCTGATTGTAGGTCTTGATCATATAGGTCTTCCCATCTAATAATTGTGAAGCATGGACCCTCATGGAAAATTTTTAGTAGCACATATCACTATCACACTTACCTTTTTATCCTTCACTTTAATTATATCAAAGTTTTCCTGAATAATGTAATCCTTCACTACTAACCTAAACTCATTTACATCAACAAAAACATGTTTCTTGGCTTGTTTAACCTTTGATTCTCCTCATATTGAAACTTTTGCCTTTGATATTTTTGTTAGGATTAATTATGTCACCCTCCTTAACATCACTACCACTAACTGAACTTTGTTCGTCACCTAGGTCTAGCTTTGGTTTAGAAATTTCTTCATCTTCATCAACAAACATACCATCATACTCATTGTTATCTTTGCTAATTCATAGATCAACACCTATATTACTTGTGCCTTCCTCATCTCTTTTATCTATAGTGTATTCTTTATCTTCATCGTTGTCATCATCAGGATACAACAACACCTCAATTGGCTCATAAAATGATCTCTCCTTAATTTAGATTTGGTATTTAGCCTGGGGTTAGGTCTAGGCTATGGGTTTAGTTTAAGGTTGAGGTTGGGTTGGGATTGGGTCTTAGATATAGGTTTAGACCGAGGTTGGGATTAGATATGAGTAGTAAGTTTAGATTATGGATAGGATTGGGTTTGGGATTGAGTTTATGCTTAAGGTTAGGGTGTTGCAGGTTAGGTGTCTGGCTTATGTTGGTTACAGTTTGGTTTTATAGGTAAGGTCTACAATCTGGCTATGTAGGTGGGGTTGCTCTACATAGTGTGTGATTTACGTTGGATTGTATGCAAACATGACTTCGATGGTTGTGAGCTATGGGTTAGTTAGGGTTGGACTGGTTGTGAGTTGGCCTTGTATGGTGGGTCAAGGGTTGCTACCACATCTTGTAATAGTGGAGTAACAAGAATAGTATTACTAATGTCAAGTCCCATAAATTAGAGTTTATATTAAAAACTTGGGATCTTGCTCTTATTCTTTTAAGGGAATATTATACTCCTTTTAGATTAACTTGATATCCATTTTTTAAAAATTGTAGTATTTGAAAATTATACAGCAGAATTAATTCAAATTGTTGTAGCAAGAAATGATAATCACAATTAATGCAAATAACAAAAATTATATAAGGCAGTAAAGAAAGAAATATTGAGCCATAATTTTTGAAGTGGTTTAACTTCACCTGAAACTGTAGATGAAGTCTACTCCACTTGGATCTTTCCTTAATTGGAAGATTACTTTTATTAGAAAACTATCAGGATTACTAAGCTCTTGAGCTATTAGTACAATATACAAGACTACAAAAGAATTTACAAGGATCTTGCTAACCTAGAAGAATTTACACAAGTTCTTCTAAACCTGAACAAATTCACAAAAAATTAACAGGATCTTGCAGACCTAAAACAAATTTCTAAACACCTGGAAATCTAAAAGAAAGACGAAATAAATGTAAGTGATACAATACCAATTGTTTGAGAGAAAATTCTCAAACTATATGAGATGAATCTGCAGTATCTTTGATTCAAAACCTTTAGGAATTGCAAAAGAATATGAAGAAGATGATAATCATATAAAGCACAATCTTATAGGGAATTTCACACTTGAGGAAGAATGAATAATGTGTAAAAAAGTAGAAAATCAAAAGCAATTAGGATATTTATAACTATTGTAACTGACTTTAACAAAATAACTAACTTTCAGTTGGTGAATCGATTCAAAGTAGTTACAAGTATTTTTCATTAATGAATCAATTTGTAAGTTGATTCGAAGAGTTTTGAAGTGAATCGATTTAGATCAAAATTCTAACTTTCAGTAAAAATAATTTTTAAAAAACTTTTGTTTATGAATTGATTTGTGAATCGATTCGAGAAGTGAAAAATCACTTTTATAAAATCTAATTTTGAAACTTTCTTCAAGTGTTCAATTCATGTTTTTCTTCTACATTATTTCAAAAGAAACATCTAAATCAACATTACTTTAGATTCATTTATAAAAGATATAAAAATAAAATAAATCTAGTTCTAAATGTTTGATCTTTTGAATCACAAACTTTGATCCATGATCCTGTAAAAATAACAACAAAAATTAAAGTAAATTATTAGATAATAAAATTGAAATATTTGTAGTTTGTTAATATCATAACCTAGTGTATAGCCACAAGGCTAACAATCTCATTGAAATATAGTTTGTTAACATCAAAACAAAATGTGTAGTTAGGATGGCCTAGGCTAAGCACTAACCTTTAGAAAAATCTCAATTCTGCCACTATATACTCCAAACATTTCAAGCACACTTTTATCATCACTCATAGTCAAGTATTGGCTATACCTAAGTACTCTACACTTCACACAATAAGTATAACTAATACTTAAGGTAGTATCAGTCAACATCCACCTATCTATATCATCAATTAAGTCTAAATAACTATATTTGTTAGGGTTAACCTAATTAATAATTAATTACTTATCATTCTATCTTAGGTAAAATGTGTAAAAGAAGTCCATTCTGCATCAAAAAAAATCAATTTTCAATTTTAGGTGAAACCTTAGAATGTAAGCAATCCTAAGCACATTTCAAAACTCACAAAATAACTTCAACATAGGAGAAGAAATCCTAAAACCCATTTCAACAAAAGCAAATCTTAAATTTCTTAAACCCTAGACATTTTGAGTAAATACAAACACATAAGAATAAAAACCCTAAACATGTTCCATAACTCAAAAAATAACATCTCTATTTTTTGTAATAATTTTTGCAACTGAAAACAAACAATTTTAAAAGAAATCAACCATTATTTACAAGCCAAACTCTAGAAGGCTTTAGAAAATTTGTTCCCTGTGTAAACATGAGATGGTTTTTCAAAAAAAATTTCTAGCATAATAACATAGAAAATAATAATGGAATGGAATCATACATAAAGGCTGGAACAAATGACATCCGACAACAGCATTGGAGAACTTGTCTTCTCTTGCGCAAACAAGCAGCCATCGAGAAAAAGCGAAGGAAATTTTTCTAAGGTTTATGAAAAATGACTTCTTCCTTAAGCAAAACAAGTATAATGAAGGGTATTTCTACCATTGCAAATTCAAGTTTTTAGAAAATAAACATATCCAATTTAAAAAGAGTGAAAATCAAATATTCTTGACGCTTGGCTATTTATTAGATTAACATGTATAATATCAAAGTTTAGGGAAGGGTTGCATAATTGAAGCAAAGTTTAGAGGAGGGCATACTTTTTTATTGATATTATATAGATATATATATATATATATTGGTTTTCATTGTGAAATAAGAAATATATAACATATTTTCAGTGGAAAAAAGAAATATATAACATATAGTTATACATGTTATATAATGACACAATGAACATTGTATAATAAAAGAATTCATAATTCACATATCCTATGCTATATTATCCCATAATTCTTATACTATCTACACTTATCATATACGGTGTACTAATGAAGGCCTTTGTTTTAATTTTTAATTTTTAATATTTAAAAAAATTAATACTCAAAGCAAATGATCATAACTTATACATACTTTTAGTTTTCCTTATGCATTATCACCTATTTAGTTTTAACTTTTCAAATGCATGTTTTATGAATTTAAATTTGTTTTAAGATAAAATACACTTACTTCCTTAAACTATACTTCAAAGCTTGCTACCCGACACTTGATCCCTTTAAAATTTTAATTAAAATGAAAATGTTAGTTGAAATATTATTCATATTGTGACCCTTGGAAGTTTGACCATCCTAATTAATGTTAACCTTTCCTATCAATAAAGTTAATAACTCTTGTAGCTCTCCAACTTTTGTAAAATGGAAAAATGATGGGTTTTTCTCAAATACTAATTTAGGGAAAATACTCCTTTCTGCAAAAAAAAAATGCCATTTTGGACAAACTTCATGAAACAATAATATGAAGATATATAATTTTATAACTTGTTCTAAATTAGTTAGTATTATTTTGTTCATTTAAACTAGTTTGTATTCTTTAGAATTTATTAGTTTTAATTTCATAACTTATTTTTTCCTGTAGATTCTCTCCCTTTCTTTTAGATGAAAACACTACAATTCACCTTTATGATCAAAATAAGTAAAAGAATGACATTCATTGTTTTCATATTTGTTCAATAGGTAAAGTCATACCTGCAACACACTTATAGTGTTGAAGTTGGTCATTAACCTAGGGTGAGACAGACCTAAACCACAACCAAGAAATTTTGTGAAATAGAGTTGATTAAATAGAGAAAATAAGAACATGAACAAATTCTAAATGGAAATTTGTGTCACAAATACTACAAGAAAGTTGAGATTTAGTAATAAAGAAATCCATTACTAATCCCATTAAAGTTCGTCACTAAAATAAATACCAATGAAATAAGGGACAGAATCCATCTGTCATTAAAAGTGGCGTCAGTAAATCATTAGTAATGGAAATCTAAAATTAGTCAGTAAAATCCATCGCTAAAGTTCATAAAATACAACAATGGAACTTTTTTGTCACTAAAAAATTGTCAGACCAAGAGTGTTCATCGTTAAATCCATCGCTAAGTATATGAGAATTAATTAACTATTGAATGAAGAATTTATGTCATCCATCACTAATTAGGAATATTTTTTTGTGTCCATTGCCAATTCTATTGCTATCTAGAAAAATTTTAGGTTGTTTCGTCAATAATTGGAATATTTTAGCCAAATCTGTCGCTAATTCTATCACTAACAAGGGAATTAGGGACCTTACCTAATTAAACCTATAAGCCCCAGTTCATTTAATCTATTGAAAATCTCTATCAAATAATCATAAAATCTAGCTAGCACATATTTAACCTATCTAAATTATTTTAGAGAACATAAAATGGAACCAAACTTCATATGAAATTGTACAAAAGAAATCACACGATTAAATGGTAGAACAAAATCCAAACTCCTTAGTGTGGTCTTTGACCTACCCATTTGCGTTTATATGCAAAGGTGGCACATCATAATAGCATTTCCATCCATATATGCGTCATCTAGAGTGATACATGCTTTAACTTTTCAAGTTTATTAATTTATGATATAAAGCTATATTTTTCCAAGCCTAGCTTCCATTTTGCCAATGCCTACAACTTATGAGAGCTGTATGATGCCATTGACCTAGAGGATAAAAAAAAGAAAGTCAATGACATTTACAATGATGCATTGGTCATATACCATATTATTTACAATTATCGCACATCACTTAATTTAGTTAGCTATTATATGTTTGTGTGGAAGGTTACAAAACCCACACTTCTAAGTTTTTATAGCATCAAATTAAGTGAAGGAATCCTAGCAATGATGTCACAAGAAATGTTTGATCAATTAGGACCTAAAGCACAAGATTATTCTAAAGGCACATAATTAACCAAAAGTATCCTGTGACATAGATTCCAAGGGTCTTGTGACTCAATTTAAGGCTATAGAAACATACAAGCACTAGTCTTATAACCTTCCACACAAACAAGTAGTAGTTGACTAAACTTCACAATATAAAATAATTGTAAACAACATGATTTATGGTTAATGGCTCATTCTAAATATCATCCATTTTCTTTTTCATGTCTTTTATCTCATTAACATCATATAGCTCTTGCAAGTAATAGGTGTTAGTAGAATGGAAGCTAGAAGTTGGAAAAATATAGCTTTGTGGGGGAAATTCATGAACTTCAAAAGTTAAAAGCATGTTTCATACCAGATGATGCTTAGATGAATGAAAATGTCAATGACGAAGACATTCATAATTAGAATGTTCTGACTTAATAAGAAACAAAGATAAAATCAAGCCAATTAGGGGAACATAAAAGCAAACCAAAATGAAACACATAAAATTAAGTTAATCTAAAATCTAAATTGAGTTATATGAAACAAAATCCATGAAATCAATCCGAGATTAGATTTACCATATAGTGTTACCCACCCATCACTAATCTCATTAATCTTTCAAGTTTTCTTTTATGTCTTCATCATCATCCTCCTCCTCCCTCTCTTCCTCCTCATCATCATTATCTTCCTCTATCTTTTCATCTTCATCTTCTTCATCATCTTTCTCCTTCTTTTAGTGTTCCTCACACACCACCTATTCTCCTTGTAATGCCACTCCAAATACTCATTATGTTTCTTCCTTATTGTCTATCTCATCTCAATCATAATTGATTATGTATTAATGTTTTCATCATCTAGGAATGCATCATTTATAGCCACCATAGTTAGTGCATCGACTTGGGTTCAGTTGTGTATTACATCCAAATTTTGATGAATTAAATTTATTTTCCTATAGGGAAGATCCCAAAAAATGCTTCATTTAGTCTAGTTGCGGTACACATTATAACCCTCTACTTATGTTGCTTAACCCTCATCTGCAACTTTTGGAATATTCATGACTCTCTCAAATTTGTTCACCGATCATTCTAAGAGGTAGATGTGATTTTTTAGCCTTATTTATCCTAAAAGCATTCTATTCCTTCTATATTGGTGGGATATTGGGAGCCAACATCACTGGCAGTCGATAAAAGAAGTCTTTCAACCATATTTCATTGTGACAACCTTGGAGCTTTCCATGCAAATGGGACATGATAACTTGCCATGTGTTTGCCAACCATATAATATCTCATACACAAGAAATTCATTGATTGTCCATATCAATGCAACCTATAAAATGAAATTGAGTTTCAAAGAAATATCATATGTTTACACGCCTTCATCCCACAATTGCTTAAGCTCAAATATCAGTGGCTACAGGTAGGCATTAACATCAGCCTTTGGGTTCAATCAACTAAAGATGATTAAAGTAAGAAACATATAATCTTGTTTCATACACATCTATTGTGAGAGATTGTAAGGGGTTAGAATTATAGGCTAACACAGGTACATTTGACCCAATTGATCATTGGGAGTGAATCCATCAACACACAGACCTAGTTATAAGTTTCTAGGTTCTGAAGTGAAATTAGGATAAGTGCGAGCAAAATATTTCCATGCCTCGGCATCCAAGGAATGTGAGAAAACTACTTTCTCGTAGGAATTCTCAAATGCCACCTCATTTGACTTGTTGTGAACAATAATGAATACAACCTTTACAATCGAGGAGTGAGAGGCAAGTACCACAATATCTGTCATGCCTTGATCTCCTAGATGTAAATTTTGCATCCTCACAAAACAAGCACATTGTCTTTCACTTGCATATTTCTTGTAATATAACATGCACCTATTCATGCAACAATCAATTTTCTGATACCCAAGGCTCAATTTTGAAAGTATTTTTTTGGTTTTATAGAAGTCTACAAGCATATGGTTATCACTTGGTATGCACTCTCTTGTCAATTGTATAATTTCATTGAAGCATTGTTCTAGGAGATTATAATTAGACTCAATGCTTAGGAACCTAACAACAAAGGATAAAACAGTGTGACTACTAGAACCTCATGAAAAAGTTGTTGCACAGCCACCAATATAAGGTAAAATCCTTGGCCATTTAGGTTCAGGGATTCTTTTGCATGCTAGGAAAAATGCTCATAACCAAAATCCAATCTAAATGCATCCATTACAATAATTTCATATGCATTCATAGGTTCTCTATATTGATAACCTTCCTCATTATGTTATCCACTATGATATAGCATCCATGTTTAGGGATACACAAGATGATCCTCTCCATGCGAAGTCCACCAACTATAGTTAGGCTTAAACCATCTTCTATACAAATGTTCTTCAACCTCTTCAGTAGATATAATGTTCCTACAGTCACATTTCACACAAAGGCACTTAATCTTTCTAACTTGCATCTACATCTCCATCGCACATGTATATGTAATGAACCCCCTAACTCCTTCAATAAACTCACTTATAATTCCAATGCATCCAAACCCGTCTCATTGTACATCCATTATCTATGTTCTTGCACATCTATAACTTAAACTCAAGTATTACATGTTTTATTATAAACATTAGTGACCTACATTTTATCTTTACAATCTCTTTTAAAAGTTCTATCTACATTTTCTATCCCTGGCACAACCACAATAATATAATAGAAATTATATAACAATCTAATAAAACTTATATTACTTAACAATTGTATTCATAAAGCATTCACCCTACACCAATTTAATACAATTTATACTAACTTAAAATATATAACATAAAAAGGTAAATAGAATCACTAAAAATTATTTAATAAAGAAAAAATTAACAAAAAAATTGCCTAGAAAATTGTGAACCCTATAGAAAAACCTTACCATAAGAAAGCCCTCTACCATTTTCATACAAGTCTAACTATTTCAAAAATCAAATTTTAGTGAACCATAAAAATAGAAATTGCACACTACAACAATAAATCAAATTGGTTAACTAAAATCAACCCAACAATGGCCTAAACATCAACAAAACCAACCACAAAATCCACATACACTACAACAAAACTTGAGATGATTATAGCTTTTTCTAGATTATCTTTAGACTAGATTAAAAGAAGATTGATTATAGATTGAAGGGAAGACCTATGATGACTTCAATGGTGGATAAGAAACTCATATGCAAGGGACATGCAGAAAGATGACAGGAAAAGAAGGAGACAAAAGGAGAGTGAAGGTTTGCAAATGAGGGGTTTGGACTCACTGGCATCTATTTGACATAGCTTAGAAATGGAATTATTGAGGGATAATTCCACCATTAAAATTAAATGAAATGGTGCATTTTGTATGACGATGGACATTGGTCATACATAGCAAATTTGTCATTAAATCCATTAGCAATTGAGGAACACAATTTCTGAATTGGAAATTATAATTACAGAGTATTAACGACATACTTAATGATAGATTTTTAAATTGAATTATTCTTTTCTTGTCTACTGCTAGATTAGCATTCGCTCATATTGATAATTTGAATAACATATAGTCTATCAATAAATATATCACTATGTTTATGACTAAAAATTTAGTGACAGAACTTATAATTCTCATTGCTAATTCTGTTACTAAATTCCTATTTATATAAATATTTTTATAACTCATTTTGGAGATGGATGTTTCCATCACTAAATTCGACATTATATTTTATTCGTTAAATCCTTAGTGAAAAACATGATATCTTGTTAAAATTAACATTTGACTGACATTTTCATTTAAGCTATTACTTTAGGGTGATTAAGGGACAAGTTTTGATGTAGAGAGAGGTAAATTGACAATGAAACATAGCTCACAGGACTACAATGTATTTTACCCTTTATTTTATATATAAATGAATAAAATTAGTGATAAAATTATGCAATTCAATAATTAAATTAATTAATACTTATATTATTGTATAGTTAAAACTTATATATAATAACTAAATATATAATATATTATATAAAATAAATTATTATATATAAAATATAAAATGGGTATAAAGGAAGTTGTGTAGAATAATCTGCGTATCTGCACCCGTAGCTAACAAATTCAAGCAAAATTCCCATATCCCTGTGTGTACTTTGTACTCATTTTCGAATGAATCAAAGCTAGATTACTTACTTTGAATAAAAGCTTGTATTTTTGTCAAAAGTTTATCATAATGTTATAATTTTTTAGCCATTTTAGATGTAAAAAATACATAAATTTTTATTAAAAAAAATATATAACTACCGTAAAAACGGTTAGGAAAATTATAGTTTTTTTTTAACTTGAAAGTTTCTCGTGCATAAGAATTTTTTAAGTGTATAAACATAAAATGTTGTTTAAATACAAAAATTTCCTTTACTTTTTAAATTTTTTTAAACTCTTAAAAAATAAAGATATTTTCATTAAAGTCTTATCAATATGGATTTCAATGTCTCCAAAAATTATCTCTGCAAAAAGTCCCAATGATGTGATCTGATTGGATCGATTTGTCTTTTGCAATGCATCCTCGTCACATTGAATATTCCAGCTGGCTGCGGCTGCCGGTGGATTTCAAATCTTTTAAAACTGAAGGAAATCATTTTGCACGAATTTTTCTCCTAACCAGATATACGAAAAGAAATTCATGTGTGAATGCTGTGAAGTTGAGACTAGAGAAATGTACTAGTTGTCGGATTCTTGAACACGCGTGAATTCAGTGGCGGATGAAGATATAATAAGAAATAAAAAAATTATATTTATAAATATTATTAATATTATTAAAAAAAATTGAAATGTTAAAGAAAATAAGTAGTATAATTGAATAAAAAGATATTAGAGAAACTTTATAATTAACAAAAGCTAAAAAAAATAAATTGTCAAAAAAAAAAATAATGTGGGTAAAAGAGAAATTACCATTGCATTTGACATTACATTGTACGCACAATATTCAAAATGGAGCTGCATTGTGGGTTGGGATCGTAAAAATATCTCAGATGCAATGAATTTTATTTAAATCGATACATATTTATTTAATACATCATATCCAAATTAGATTCATACTTAATAATTAAATATGAATCTAACTATTAATTTTCTAATGAGTCTTGGACTTCTTTTGAATATCATATTAGATCCACTTAATTAATATATTTTATAATAATCAATAATTATTAATAAGAAAAAAAATTATATTCTTTTAATAAAAAAATTTATAATTATATTTTTTCAATTCAAAATGGATATTTAGATAAAATCTTGTTGGATTTTTAATGAATTTAAATCTATAACGGGTCTGAAATAAAGAATCCTAAATGGATCCCCGATTGAACATACCAAAGCCCGAATGATTATCATCTCTAATTATGGGAACTAGAGTCACTCCTAGCGCCCTAAATCTATCACAATATGGACTACTATTTAATGTTGTGTATTTTTTTTTTCTTTCCTAAGATTTACAATAAATCAACTTCACATAAAATTTTCTCACAAATTGTATCTGGAGAATCTTGGAAAACAAGTCAAATTACTTTATTGTTAGCATAATACACTAGATGAGAGAAAATACATTAATAATAATCTCTCACCTATTTGTTTTGTAAAATTATGAATTGATTAGTTTAGTACACCCAATTTTTGAAAATATTACCTATAAAAAAAATTACTCAATTTCTTTTTTTTTTATATCTTTAATATATAATACAAATTAAATTTATCATGTTATTTAGAACGTAGACAGAAGAATCAAGTAATTATATTAATTTTTTTTCTTATAAAATTTTTTATGTAAACCGAATTGACTATAAAATTATTGAAAAAGATAGAATTAATATAAGAGTCACATATAGATGTGTCTATGTCTTTTCTCACATTGCATGAATCATGTGCTGGGAAGATTTTCTTGTTTTGTAAGGATACGGACAAGAGGGCAATGCTGATGGGAAACCAACTTCCAGTGTTGGTACAGGAGAAGGTGCGTCACGGTCACTGGAGTACTTGCCGACACATGTTTTGCAAACAAAAACAAAAAAAATATAAAACCATTTCATACATCATATAATTTTTCTTGCAAAAAATCTCTTTTACAAAAATTTTCAATTATTTCCTTGTTGTAAGCTTAATTAATAAAATTTCAATTTTTAACCCATTTACTACAATAAAATATGTATAAAATTATAACATTTTAAAAATTGTATGATTATATATATAATTCTTTTTATAAATATTGCCTAAAACTTTTAATATCACACTGAAGCATTCCACTAGAAAATTTAAGGAAATTTGGGGAAGTTTTAGTGCTAATATATTATTGAGAGTCTTATCGTTATTAGGAATTTTAATTTTTTTGAAAAATCAAAAAATAATTTCTCTCTAGAACAATAAGAGATTCTAAAGAGATGGCTGAAAAGAAAGGGAAACACCGGGAGTTTTACGTGGTTCGGCGAAAGCCATTCTTCGGCCCCTATGTCCACTTTTTCTTTATATTATCGATTTTCTAGTTTACACAAAATCCGTCCCCTTTTTCTTATCTTACCTTCCTTATTTATAATGAAGGAGGAGGTTACAAATGTAATTCTATCGGATCGGCAAAATGATCACTTTCGCCGTCTATAGCATTTAATGCTGGCCGCCGGCGCAATTAATGCTGGACAAACCATTGTCGGTTTACCGGGGAGCTGATGCGTATTGTTTGGGACCTGAGCTGTCAACCTTCTTGTCGTGTGTCAGATGGCTAACTGGACTTGAGATTGTCTTCTAGAAGCAGGGGGTCGTGGTCCCGCGGATGTTACCCTTGCTCTCGTGGTGTTGCATCTTGATTTCAGCTACTGTGGCGATAGCTTTTCATTCGCGTCATAGCGACTTCTCCAGGCCTGCGATCGTGAGGCTCTTCCGATTTGGAACTAGATTTTCCCAGGGTTCCCGTTTTGGGTTGCTTGTGCAGGCGCTGTCTCGCGCGGGCGCTATCCTACGCGTTTTAATAACACCTACAACATAAGCCCCCCAACTCTTAACTCGCTCTATGTGATGAGAGTTACATTTTGACTAGTTTTTGATAACCCTCAGGATTAGCCCGCGGAGTCCTCCGACAGGGGTCAGCATTTGTAAGGATCTTCTTACCCTGGGGAATTGTCTGTTGCTCTTTTGATATGCGTAAGAATGTATGGGCGCGGTCGTCATTCTGCGCAAGAATTGTGTGCGGGGCTAGCACATTACTTGGACGCAGATTTCGTGCAAGAATTGTACGCTTTTTGGCGTATTACTTGGACGCGGCCGTTATTCGTGCCCTTGACTTGTGTAAGAATTGTGTGCGACTGGCATATTACTTGGACGCGATCGTCATTCTGTGCAAGAATTGTGTGCGGGGCTAGCACATTACTTGGACGCAGTTTCCACGCAAGAATTGTACACTTTTTGGCGTATTACTTGGACGCGACCATTATTCGTGCCCTTGACGTGCGCAAGAATTGTGTGCGACTGGCACATTACTTGGACGCAATCGTCATTCTGCGCAAGAATTGTGTGCGGGGCTAGCACATTACTTGGACGCAGTTTCCGCGCAAGAATTGTAAGCTTTTTGGCGTATTACTTGGATGCGGCCGTTATTCGTGCCCTTGACGTGCGCAAGAATTGTGTGTGGCTGGCACATTACTTGGACACGATCGTCATTCTGCGCAAGAATTGTGTGCGGGGCTAGCACATTACTTGGACGCATTTTTCGCACAAAAATTGTATGCTTTTTGGCGTATTACTTGGACGCGGCCATTATTCGTGCCCTTGACGTGTACAAAATTATGTGCGGCTGGCACATTACTTAGACGCGATCGTCATTCTCTTTTCCCGCCTCGTTTGTTTGTACGTGCAGCTTTTTATTTTTCTATGACGGCGGGTAATTATTACTTCCAGATTTTCA
This sequence comes from Saraca asoca, assembly GCA_026873985.1. Classification (NCBI taxonomy): domain Eukaryota; kingdom Viridiplantae; phylum Streptophyta; class Magnoliopsida; order Fabales; family Fabaceae; genus Saraca; species Saraca asoca. Next base: position 33,534 of record JANHAO010001152.1, read on the forward strand.
TGCGATTTTCTATATCCCCCCAGTCGTTGGATCGCAGATCTTCTTGATCTAGCTGTAGCCCTCTTTTCCATTTATACCTGGGGAAATCTTCTCTTTCTACCTCTTTTGAAAACTCTGCTCTCTTTTCTCCTTCCCAGTTTGCTCCGCTAATTTTTCAGTTGCCTTCCGGCCTTTTCTACTGGTTCCGGGATCCTGCTTTGCCGATACTACCGACACATTTCGTCCAATTTTTTGCTCTTCAAGGAAACTAAGGTGCGTTCCCATCGATTCTTTTTCCCAGTTCTTAGGGGTTTCTTAGGCGGGTTAAGGCGATTGGTTCTCCCCTTTTGGGATTATGTTTTGTTCGTAATGAGGGGTCTGTTGGCCATCCCCGGGGGCGCCTAATGTCTCTTGAGTTAGCTTTGGTTTGCGCATGGCCTGTGTCCTGTGGAGGCTTTTAGGCTTCTTAGTTTTGGTGTGGCTTGCTTGTAGCGGCCTGACCAACTTTCTTCCTTTGTAGATGGAAGCAGGACATGTGCAACGCTCCCGCTCAAGGGGGGATGATGACGAAATAGTAGCGGTCTCGGAGGCGGTGAGAGCTCAGTCCACTGGAGAAGTGGTGGTTGGTGGAGGGGGCGAAGCTTCGTCGTTCGAGGTTCGTTAAGAACCTTCAGATGATCCTAACGTCATGGTGAGGGAGCCTCGAGGTCACGGTATTTTTGATTTTCACACGTCTTTGATGCGACGGCGGGACGTCTAACTTGCGGTCCAATCTCATCGAGTGCCCAGAGGGTGTAGCGCTTTGGTTCCTGCAACAGACGATCAGGCCGTGCATCCCCCTAAGGGCTTCATTGCCATGAGCTTGCCGCATTTTACGGTTGATTTTAGATTCCCTGATCCCCCTTTTATCGTAGACTTCTTGAATAAGATAAAGCTAAGTTCGTTCCAGCTAACCCCCAACTCCTATGCGTTGTCGATCTCGCTTGCTCTGATTTATTTGCATAATTCCCTATCGCCGCCGTCCCCCAAGACCTTATGCTATCTTTACGACCTTAGAAATGCGAATGCGGCAGATGGGTTATACTTTCTTACGGCCAGGAGGACGCCCTATAAGGACCTCCTGCCCAAGGGGTCCGCAATAGGCAAATCCAACATCGGGCCTTATAAGAGTCGTTGGTTCTACGTGTCCTGCCCCTCGCTGCGCTATCTTAAGAACTTCGATTTTGTTCTTTCTCCGGGTG
>JANHAO010001153.1:0-34706 GCA_026873985.1 Saraca asoca
CAAAAGTATCTCAGAAGAAATTTTATAGCAAAATTTCCCAATTTCATTATCAACACATTTTTAATCAATCACACAAGTTTCTTAATAACTTCTAATCAGAATACTACAGAATAAAACTAATATTCTAGGATTACTCACCGAGTCTCAAAGTAACTATCCTCAGCTCGCCGCTGGCCAGAACACTGCCGGTGGCCTGAAAACTATGGCTGGCCGAACCAATAAAAAGACAGGGGAGCTGAGTTGCTACACATTCATACGGCCAAGAAGAATTTCTGGGAATAGGAAGAGTGTACGCCACCGGCAAGAGAAGCCAGACGATAACCCAAATCACCATGGCCGAACGGCCAAACACCATCGGTACTACCAACTTCTTTCGATCCAGCAAGCTCAGGTTGAAGTAGAGGAAAAATATGACGGCATAACTTACCTGATCTATCGGTGAGGTGCCGAAATTTGAGGAAGGAGGCCGGAGAGATGCCGAAATTATGCCAGAGTGTGAGAAGCTCTGGAAATTTCCAAAGAAGCCGAGAGAAGAAGAAGGAAGTTCGGCCAAAAGGAAAGGCCGAATGGGCCTCGTTCCTTGGGCAGGGGGCCGATATTTTTATAAAAATATAATTAAATAATAATTTTTTATATTTTCACTTTAGCCCCTATAATTTGCACTGACTTCACTTTGGCCCCAAAATTCCTGGTTGACTTTCACTATTACCCAACTTCCATAAAACCGTTCAATTTAGTCCCTATCGATTTTTTAATTTAGTCCTTTTTAAAATTTAAAATTTTATTTCAAATTTTTCTTTTTATTTTCATGCATTTTCCAGGTGTTACAATTAATGTTTATTTAGCTGTGATTTGCTAGAATTGATTCATGTCAACATCATCTTCTGTGATGTGCAGAACATCTAACATGATGCGCTTGAAAAAACATGAGAATCATGAAAAGTTCATTAATTAAAAACCTCATTCAGTGAGGTGGACTTATACACGAAGATTCAAGAATACAAGTCAGAATAAACTTACAGCTATCATATCCTAAAAAGAAGGCTAGCTTCAAAGAACTAAACCGCAATGAGCTGGAAGATTAATGAGTAGGCAAACTGCTCAAGCTTTTTCTTGTCCTTCTCCTAAGCTAGGAACTCTTCCCTCAGCTTTATTGCCCTCAAGGTACTTAGAGAAACCAAAATAGTTAACTCACCGTGCAAGAGGGCAAAAGAACATAGCTGGAAAGTCTAAATTTAACAGCATAACCATGTGGAGGTTATGAAAATTGTAACAAAGTTTCCCATAATCCTTAGAGAGGAATCGTTCATAGGAACTTCCTATACAGTATGTTATACATGCTTCGTAGCACTTTATCAAAGATCCAGATGATCAGAAACATGGAGGGCTAAGCCAATACACCTATCAGACCATCCTATGAAAAAGGGAAGAAGGTCTTCCACATCTTATATAAGACTAGTCCAGCTTCATCGATGAATCCATAGACTGTCTAACTACTATTGATCAAACGATCCAGCAAAAAGTAAGGCTATCATGCCAATAACTATAAAACATGCACATTAAATGCATGGTCTGGTGCAGAAAAAATAATAGGACAAGAAGTCTGAATGACAGCACTGCAGATAACGATCATTAGCTTTTGTTAGCAAAACTCCAGCTCCCAATCCGCAGAACGAACTGAGAGTTAGGGGGACTAATGTTAAACCCAATAGATGAGTCCAATTGGATAAAGGCCTAGCTCGTCCAAGACTGAGGTCACTGAACAAAAGAATCAGATCGCCAGCTGCGAGCTCAGATCACAGAATAAAGGTCAAGGCGGTGGCTCCAAGTCAATTGACAATGAGCTATAACCCTCTAGTCAAAACCTGCCACATCAGCCATCTTCCAGAAAACTCACTTTGGTTAAACCCGAGAATGAGACCAACTTGTAGATATTAACTTGCATGGCCAACTTACGTACGATAACTTATAGAAACTAACTTATAACTAGTTTATTATTTTCTTTTTCTGAAATACACTAAGATTGTACATCCCAATAATTATAAATAGGGGTTAAGATTATTGTAAAAAGTGAGGCCATTCCAGGCAGAATCCCCATGGAAAAACATATACTTTGTAAACAGATTCTCAGAAATACACTACCGTGAATGTAGGAGTCGACAATCGACTTTAGTCGAACCACGTTAAAAACTCCCGTTGTGCTCTCCCAGTTCTTCCTCTTGCCTTCCCCCTTTCTTTATCATCTCTCTTTCATACTCAACTGAATTGTAGTCTGGGGGTTTATTGAACTTTTCTGATTAACGGAATTTGGACTTATTAAATTCCACTGTTAATAATATTGAAATTAAAAAGACAATTTAAAATTTAAATTAATCGTTATGATAAATAAGAAAAAAATTTACATATTTAATAATGTAATGATACTTAATATTATAAAAAAAAATTATGTAACCAATTCTGTTATAAGTAAAGGGTAAAATCATGATAAAAAATTTATCCAATTTTCACAGTCTTGAATTCTCTTGATTTTCTTTTAAAACACATTTCTGTTTTATTTATAGGGAAGATACAAAATTTTTTATAAATTTTATCGTACATTGAAAAAGAATTTTGAATGCCATTCTATTTTTTTATTAAAATATTTTAATCATGTAGCACTAAATTTATAATATTATTTCTATATTTCAATAAATTAATTATTTTAATATCATAATTAAACAGATCTTGAAATTAAAAAATAATAAAAATCATTACTAAAATTTCAGTGGAAGAAAAATACGATTGAAGGAGAAAAGGAAAATATGCGAATTGCAATTTTACACTTTCTTAGGCATAACATTAAAAAAAAACAACAAAGTGAAAGCGAAAAACCTCTCTGGTAGCGTGGGTGAGCTTATCGAACACTATAGCATCATCTCAGTCTCAAAGAATATATTCCCATCCATCACTAAAAGAAAAACAAATATAGAAAAATAAGAAAGTCATATATATATATAATATAAATTATTATATTGAGGGGCCCAAGACCCATGCATGCCACGTGTCAAAACGTGATTGCATTGCTAATCTGTTATATAGTTGCTGCAAACATGACTGTGTATAATATAATAATAGTAAAAATAATATAAAATATGGAGAAACCACTGCATAAAACTATTGGTTAAAAAAAAAAAATTAGAGATTAGAGGGTCCACGTGGTGCCACCTCGTGGATCTGCTTTCTTTTTTTTCCTATGCTTTATTTAATTTGCCTGCTTTTCTTTATCTCACCATCGTTCATCATATATTATATGACTAATTCTTCTGTTATGATACATAAATAAATAAATAAATAAATAAAATTTTCTATTTTATTTGAGATAGGATCTTATTTGTGGAGACTCATGTTTGGGATGAACAAAAATCTTTACTTATGCTTGTATATCAGAATTTTTCATATTACATGTGGACATAGGCAGACTCACGTTGGACCGGGTCAGTTAGGGTTCATGCCCTCACTCAATTTTTTCAAAAATATTTTATAATATTTAAAAAAAAGTGACAAAATGATTAAATTAAAAATTTGATATAGATTAAATTGAAAAAATTCTTTAGAAATGATTCATAGTGAAAAGAAGTAAAAAATTTAAGACTCAAATTACAAATTTTCTCATTTTGAAGAACAGGTCCAGTCGGTTCAACCCCTACCGTCCAGAGATCCTATATCCGCCCCTGCATATGGAGGAGTCTTTGAAAATTTATTTCACTATGTCAAGTTGACTTATTACATTGAGAAAAAAGATAAATACAATAAATAACTATAAAATTTTATTCATAAATAATATTATATATTTATTAATAAATTATAATAAGTTCTCATAAAATTTAATCAATTATATTTCTCATCTCTCATTTTTTAATATATATTAACATTGCTTAACGATATCTGATGGAGACAAAATTAACTTTATATTTTTAATTCCTCTGTTATAGTTTATGCGATCATCCAAATTAAGTTAGAAAGAAATCTAAAAGAATAATTTATCTGAATTCTTTTTCTGCTTCTAAAATCATAAGTACAACCTTCTTTCCACATGCCTACATCTTTTGTCTTGAAATTTGAGATTGAATTTATCAATCTGACTTACACTCAACAACGGTGTGATGGTCAAAATTTTGTAGAATATTAGAAAAAAATTCTACAGAATAAAAAGAAAATTTACACAAAAAAATACAAAATATTTAAAAGAAAAATTGTAATTTTTCATAGAAAGAAAATAATATTTATAATATCGAGAAAGAAATAAAATTAAAAAAAAAGAGATAAACTGTGAAGAACAAATGGGAAATCAATAAAAAAATGGGGAGAGTAATTCATACGACTAATGGGCCGCAATATTGTTCTTCACCCTTTTCTGCTGCCTTGCCGCCACCTCAACATCCGAATCCCAATTTCCCATACTTGAAAATTCTAAATCTTATTTTTAAAATAAATGATAAATTTTTATATAAAATTTCAAGGACGATAGATGTCTCCTAATTTGACGGGAGTACACCCGAAAATATCCCACACTTAAAAATCTAGTTTTATAATAATGATTATTTTTAGAAGAAATTAATGTATAATATTAAAAAAACAAAACACGTTTAGACCAAACCGTTAAGAGATAAAAATAATTTTCCAATATTTATTTCTATGCATGTATCCACGTTAAGTCCAAATCTGCACAAAAATTTTTCCCACAAACTTGAACTTCGCATATATATATTTGAAAAAAAAAAAGAACTATCGATCAAAAAAGTAGTAGAACTCTATAAAAACACAACGAATTGGAATAAAATAAAATAAAATAAATAAAGTTACTTGCTAAACTTGTGTTTGAAAATACCCACATGATAAGTTTGGTTTCACTCACTCTCAAGACATCACAAATATTCAAACCCAAAAAAAGGGGCAAAGAAAAATCTTATCAACATAATTGAACATTTTCTCATTCTCAACCAAAACTTTATTATAACCAATTTTCGTCCTTTTTTTCATAAAGAAGAAAGCAACCTTCTTACAAAGTAGTGTGTGTGAAAGAGGGCCAAAGGCACTTTGAAGTGAGCTGCTTTTAATGACATATATATATATATATATAGAGAGAGAGAGAGAGAGAGAGAGAGGGAGGGAGGGCAGGGGGCATGGGACCAAACTATAGTAAGCTAGCTAGGGTTTATTATGTTGTGGAGTCAATTAAAAAACCCACTAAACCCTAATTTTAACCCCTAATTAAGTTGAAGACTCTTTCTTCACCCAATGCATGTGGCTATGAGTGAGTGAATCTCTCTCTCTCTCTCTCTCTCTCTCTCTCTCTCTCTCTAGACAAGGACTTGAACCAAGAAAGATGTGAAGACAACCAGCATTCAAACAAAAACATTGGTGAAATGAAGTCACTCTCCAAAGTTGATTTATTGTCGTTTTTGGGACACTTGGGTTCTCAATTTTTTAGCTTCTCTGATTTTTCTTTTCTCCTTTGCTTGCTGCTTCTTTTATACGTACCTAATCTTAAGGAAATACCACAGAAAAGAAGAAAGAAAACTATAGAAACTTTTCCTTCATCTTGAAGAGGACGTTTTAGGACGTTATGTTATCTTCTTCATAAATATTTTTATCTATAGTAATAACATGTTGCTCAATGATGGATATTGATATGGATTGCCTTGAATTTTTTTTTTTTTAAATTTCAGAGAGATATAAATATATAATTTTTTTACTTTAAAATTGTCAAAAAAAAAATTATGATATCCGTGATACGGATTAAAAGGAAAAATCATTGCAACAAATCTCATAATCAATCAATTCAACAAGTTTTTATTCCTTCCAAACTATAATTTGAAAATGAGCTTAAATATCGTATATTAGAATAATTTGAATTTTTTATTCTACAATAAAATGTTTAATGAATTTTTAATACTTGAGAATTATATATAAATAATTATCAGTTCAATGTTCTATTATATTAATAGTAGATCAAATAAATTTCATGAAAGGATTTAATTTGATAATTTAAATGTATGATTAAATCCTATATTGTAAAATTGATTTCTATAAGAATCATAAAAATTTTGATTTGATTAAAGAATTAGATTAATAAAAGTGTAATAAGTTATTTTGAACAAATTGTTAAAAAAATTTCTCCAAAAGTTTGGGACAAAAGATTAGTTGTGCATGTTTTGACACGTCACATCCGTTTTGTATCTGGTCGGGCCCACTACGCAGATATCTCAATTGTCAAAATGAGAAAAGGTGTGTGTGGATATGCTAAGGAGAGCCCCTGATGCTTTCCAGAGAGATGAGGATATGTTTGGATTACCCAACAATCAACAAAAGAGGAATGTTCAAGTCGTTTCATTATCTAATAAATAAATATTAATTATTAATTTTTATTATCTTAAAAATTATAAATCATATAAAATTAATAAATGAATAATAAAATTAATTATTAAAAAATAGAAACCTGTATTATAATTTCGTGGTATAAAAAATTCCCATAGCACCTTGATTGTTAGTATTAATGAGATTTCAGACTCAAATTGGGACTTCAAACAGCTGTCTTATCTTTAAAAATAAAACCCCAAAGAGACCGCTTTCCCCAAAGACCTCTCTCTCATGAAAATAAACTCATTAATTAATGCAGCCCATAAACTCTCCCTTCCTTACTTGGCTTTGATTGATTCTTATGTGGTTTCTTGTCCCATCGGAACTATTAAGCATTAAATATTGGGCCCTTCTTGACTTGAATTTTAAAGACACGCAATTTAATGAAATGAATTCAATACTAATATTATTGTTATTTTTTTATTAAATAATAATTTATCTTTCTAAATTTTAAAACCTTGTAAATTATATTCTTAAATTTTTAAAAAATTATAAATTATCTTTTTAAAATTTAAAAAATTTAAAAAATATTAATTTTATATTAATTTTAACTCCAAATTAATAAATATGTTATATATAATTTATTAAGAGATTAATTTCTTCATTTATAAAATATAAATTTTAAATTAAATATCTTATTTTATTAGTTATATATAAATTTTATATTTTAAATTTGAAAAATATTTAAAACTAATAATATATTTAATGCAATTTTTGTGCTTTATACAATAAGAAATAACATATTTACTAATTTAGGATTAAATTAAAAATTAATTAATACTTTCATAATATTTTTCAAATTTTAAGAGAATCATTTATAATTTATTTAAAATTTAAATATATAATTTATATATTTTTAAAATTTAAATGAGTAATAAAATTAGTAATTTATTACTCAATGAACATCTTAAGAATGCAAAGTGTGTTTTTCATTCATTCTTTGTCATAAGCAAATGGGGTTTGGCTTTCACAGAAATGTAAACTCATATTTTAGAGTTGTATTTATTAAGAGTTTGAAAAAAAAATGGATGATTTTCTCATTCACAACTTCAAATGAACAATTTGATAGTTCAAAATGGAATTGAAACCTCTTATTTTTTGGATACATAATTAATTAAGAGCTTTAATGCTAGTTCTTGTCTGACATATATCCTATGGGCCACCAAGAGTTATAGCTTGGATGATTCAGTAATACACTTCTATCTTCCATTGGATCATACCCAAAAACATTCTCATCAGCCATTGGTCCATCACTTAATTGATTTTATTGACGATATGACCCATTTTAGGCAACCAAAAATCTTCATGTCGGCTTTATTTTATGAGAATTTGTATTTTTATTAAGATTATTTCGTGCTAACATAATCATAATAACAATTATTGTCCATGGGAAAGCTATTTCCTATTTTTTTTTTTTTTGGGATGATTTTTCCCTTTCTAATCCTTTTAAAATTTGGCTTGATGCATGAAACGCCAAGTCAATGTTCTTCTCTTTTTCTTTTTTGAATTTGAGGAGAGAATCTAGGAGCATGTCTATAAAATGATAAGACCAAATTATTTAATGAAATTAGTAATTTAAGCTTTGATTCTTTGTTGTCGTAATTTTAAATTTGTCAAATTCAGGCCCAATCCTTTCTTAAAGGCTTAATTCTTTATCAAATTGACAAAAGGTAAACCAATAAATGAACTTGGACACCAAGTAGTATATTGCATGTTTCTCTTCATGTGTTATTTACAAATTAAGAAATAATAGCAGTTCAATTTTTTAAAATAAGTGGTTCCATTCTTTTAACAACAAAGTATTTTTCTTACAACACTTCAAAAATTAACTTTATAATTCCTTTTAAATTATAAGCTACCTTTTGCTGAGATAGGAGGGCAATGCTGTCATCCTCAGTGTTGATAAGAAAAAAATTGGGAATACAAATCACAAACTAAAAAGAAATAAAAAAAATTTAGAGAAATAATTATTTGGCCAAAAGCGTGACAGACAGGTGCTAGACCTCAGAAACTGTTTAGTGATTCGGACCCCCAAGTTTCAAGACAAAATACTAGTGAAATTATTGAATGACAGAAAAAAAAAAAACAATAAAGCTTGCAACTTTAGCTTTGACCCTTCTCTCTCTCTCTCTCTCTCTCTTCCCCCCGGGCCTAATAGTCCACCGCAACCGGAGGGCCGGTCTAGTTGTATGACTCCCTGCGCCTCTACACAGCTTGCCTTTCCTTTCTTTCTCTCTCTAAAGTTGGGTATTAGGCTACCAGCAGTTCTCTCTCTACAGTGTTTTTTTCCTTTTGTTCCACTACTAAACCAAGCCCTTGCTGAGTTCTATCCTTGAAATTAGGTACTCTTTTGGGTTTATCTCACTTTCCCTTTTAGTGCCTGCATTTTCTGATGTGGGGTTGCTTCAAGTTTGCTTTTTTCGCATCTGGGTCTCTGTTTTGTTTCGGATCTGCTTGAGATTTGACCCAAAACCATAGGTTTGTAATCAAAGATCGAATTTTCATTTAATTGACCCTTGATCATTGCTTTGTAGCTGGTTATGGTAACTTTATCCATCTGAATATGTTTTTTTTATCTGCCTTTCAGAAATTGCATTATCTCTTTGGGTGGCTAAATTGACTGGTAACTTACTTTTTCTTTGTCCTAACCCTATCTAGTTGTTCTGGGAAATTTTTCTTTTTTGGTTGGATTTTTTTCTGCTCTATATCTTTTGGGAAGGTTTTTTTGGAGATAGGACGAGATGGCATGTCTTGTTGGTTGCCCAGCACTGTTGGGGTTTACTCATCTGATCATGGTCTGCATGCAGTTCAAAGTTCAAGCTTTGTTCTTTGTAGGGATAAAGTTACTTGATTTACTAATTGGGTTTTAGGTTCTATTACTGTTTGCTCATCAATAATAGCAGTTGTGCGTACTCAGCAGAGTTTTGAGTATGGTCCTAGTTGGCTAATTAGCTTTTTATACATAAGCTGTGTTTGGATGAATATGTGATACTTAGTAGGTGGTGCTATTTTACTGATTAATGGATCTATTCATGGTTCATGTCTTAGGCAAGCTAATTTAGTGATGATTCTTTTGCTGCTCAACATTTTCTTCTTTGAGATCACTCTCTGTTCACAAATTAATGTTAAATCAAGTATGTTTTCTCATCATACCGCCCTCAAATGGCTAACAACTTCCTGATTATGCTGTTGACAGGTTTTTCCTCCTTATTGAAGGAATTGTGAAAGAAGTTGTTTTGGACTACTTAGGGAAAGCATGTTGCCATTGAAACTGGATGTTCAGCCATGGATTTGGTGGATTTGATCTCAATCAAAACTCTTTAGCATCTCCGATGGACTCAAAAACTAGTACTGGAGCTCCTTCAAAACAGCATCTGAAGACAGCTGGGTTTCAAGTTCAAGTAGTAGAGGCAAGAGAAGCCAGGCCTTCTCCACTTCAGGTTTCAAAGACAGGGAAACCTGAGGCAGCTATTCCTGAAGATTTATCAAATTCTATGCACAACACATCAAAGCAGAGTACTAAAGAAACATCTGAGAACAAGAAGTTGGGAATTTCAAACCAAAAGGGGCATGCTGATTCCTTGATACATAAAAGCGGTTCTGGTGCTTCGTCATCTGTTCTTGAGCAGACATCTGACCATGCTGTTAATGAGAATAAAGGTTCCCGGCCAAGCTCAATCGATCAAGAAAAGAAAACATCGGAGTATGGGAGTGTGAAAAACAGTTCTGTTTCTGCCAAAATTAGTGATGGGGCCAGCAGTCTTGCAAAGACCAGTGGAAGTGCCAAGATTAGTGATCGAGCTGATTTTGTTGAGAGTGGTAAGAGCAGTATCTGCAGAGGAAGTACGAGCAGTGATGTGAGTGATGAGAGCACCTGTAGCAGCTTTAGTAGCAGCATCAACAAGCCTCACAAAGCAAATGACTTGAGATGGGAAGCTATTCAAGCTGTCCGTTCTAAAGATGGGAATTTGGGTTTAGGTCGGTTTAGACTTCTAAAGAGGTTGGGTTGTGGGGATATTGGGAGTGTGTATCTCTCTGAGTTGAGTGGAACTAAATGTTATTTTGCAATGAAGGTAATGGACAAAGGGTCTCTAGCAAGTCGTAAAAAGCTGCTTCGTGCTCAGACAGAAAGGGAAATACTGCAATCACTTGATCATCCCTTTCTCCCTACGTTATATAGCCATTTTGAGACAGAGAAGTTCTCATGCTTAGTAATGGAATTCTGCCCTGGTGGAGACCTGCACACTCTTAGGCAGAGGCAGCCGGGGAAGCATTTTCCTGAGCAGGCAGTAAAGTATGTTTAAGCTAAAACTCAACCTGGTTTATTCACATTAAATTATAATACGTATTATATTGTGGGTTTCCTTTTGATTATTTGCCATTGCTCTTATATACTTTAAGAACTATGCTATTTACTCTGAAAGAATGTTGCGAAAATCAATGCCAAAATAATTGCAATGGTTGGATACATTTAGTGGTGGAACTCATCTAAAAAGTCAATGAATAGAAGTTTGTCTTGAAGTTTTCGGAGCTCTTAATTGGGTACCATCATAGATACACTTAAATTTCTCATACTTTAGCTGCTCCTGCTCCCTTAATTTATCCACAACCATGCAGTTTATTTGATATTTAAAAGACACTTACTCTGTGTATGAAGTATGTAATTTTCTGAAACATGAAAGATTTATTACCTAAAAACGAAATCAGAACAGTATTAGAAGCCGAAAAAACAAAAGAACTGGATCTACCAATTGAAGAAGGCTATGTTCTGTGTTTCAGAACGTGGTGCTATAATTTTTTGATTGGTTGTGTATATTTTTGTGCTAGTTTTTATCTTTATCCTTTTAGCGAACAGATTGCATTCAGCTTTGAAATAAGGTGCAAGTTTGCAGCCAATGGTAAGCACTGTACGGGATTGTGTCTAGAATATGTAAGCAATGCGAACTTGTGAAAAGTAGACCAATTCTTTGTACACTTTAGAAACTCGCTAGTGTTGAAGTCGAGTACAATTCTAAGTGACTTGTTGATGGTATTGAAAGGATGAATATAGGATTGTTCTTCTACTGAAGGGTTTCTTACTGCTTCTTGTGGTATTTCCCTGGGCAACTCCTTGAGTTTTAATTGACACTTGCCAGCAATGATCCATATGCTGCACCCTTATGGCCTTGCAGCTTTGTCTAACTTTTAGGGTGCAGATGGATTGCTTTGCTCTCTCCTTCTTTGCATTTCCAGGGCCTAGTTATAATATTTGGATATCCAAAATATCTATCCATAAAATGACTATCAAATAAGTAACATCAGAGAGTTTGACTATCTTTGACCCCAAAACTATGGGCGAATTGCTGTAATTGCTCAAAGTTTAGTACATGTGTGAAAGCCATTAAACGTGTGCTAAAACCTGAAGAGTAGTTATTATACTTAATTTGGACATAATTCTGGACCCTGTAGAGTAGAAGTTTGTTTGCAAGGAAATGAACTAAATGGATGTTTTCATAATCTTAACTTTATCTGTTGTCATATTGAAACAACCTTTTCTAACTCTGAAGCAATTTTCTGTTTTCTTTACATGGATAATAAGCTCCTTTTTTTTTTTTGGGCATTTTGTCAGATGAAGTCATGTTGTGGATTTGACTTGCTGGTACCAACTGCTAATTTTCCATTGACTTGCAGGTTTTATGTGGCAGAGGTTCTACTGGCTTTGGAGTACCTGCACATGCTTGGAATTGTCTACCGTGACCTCAAGCCAGAAAATGTGCTTGTGAGAGATGATGGGCATATTATGCTCTCCGACTTTGACCTTTCCCTCCGTTGTGCTGTTAGTCCTACTCTTGTCAAGACTTCATTCATGGAATCTGAGCCTTTGAGAAAGAATGCCGTCTACTGTGTCCAACCTGCTTGTATTGAGCCACCTTCCTGCATCCAGCCATCTTGCGTTGCTCCTACAACATGTTTTTCACCCCGGCTCTTTTCTAGTAAATCTAAGAAGGACAGGAAATCCAAAGCTGAAATTGGCAACCAAGTGAGTCCATTACCCGAGCTCATTGCTGAGCCTACTGATGCCCGGTCCATGTCATTTGTTGGAACCCATGAGTACTTGGCACCTGAGATCATTAAGGGTGAGGGTCATGGGAGTGCAGTTGATTGGTGGACTTTTGGAATCTTTCTATATGAGTTGTTGTTTGGTAAAACTCCTTTTAAGGGATCTGGCAACCGAGCTACATTGTTCAATGTTGTAGGTCAACCTCTCCGATTTCCAGAATCACCAGTTGTCAGTTTTGGAGCAAGGGATCTTATACGGGGTTTGCTTGTAAAGGAACCACAGCACAGACTGGCATATAAAAGAGGAGCCACTGAGATTAAGCAACATCCATTCTTTGAAGGTGTGAATTGGGCATTAATCCGTTGCGCTACCCCACCTGAGATCCCGAAGCCTGTCGAATATGAGAAGATACCTTCCCCAGCCTCATCAACGAGTGAAAAGGCAGTTAACCATATGTCAATTCCTAATCAGAAAGGTTCTGACAATTATCTTGAGTTTGATTTCTTCTAGGGATAGACAAATATTGATTGCAAGTGGTTTCTATAAGCGGGGGAGGAACTGTTTATCCATGTTTCAGGAACAGATGATGATGAGGAATTGTATGTTGTTTTCATTGGCTGTTTGCAGTTTCAAATTTGTATGGCATAGTTAATGCATGCCTTCCGTGTCATCCCCAAAGGCTAAAATGAAAATTTTTATATTAACTAGGGGTTCATGAGAAATTTTTGGACTGGCCACTGGTGGTGATTATGATGTTCCTAGAGGGAAGCATGAAAAATTTGGAAACTGGAGCGCATGGTTATGTATGCAGCAAAAACATGCTCTATAGGCATCTAAATCAAACTAGAATGGTTAAGTGTTTATTATGGTTCCTTTTTTGCTTGAGCATTTCCAAAAGGAAAAAATGGCATTCATTGTATTGGTCTCACTTTTCTTTGTAATTTTCTTATCCTGCTATAAATATACACATCGTGGTAATAAGGAAAATTGCTTCTTGCAGATATTATTTGCTATGCTATCTCTTATACTTACACATGCAAACAAGGTGCATGGTACAGTCCAAGTCTAAACATACCTGTTTACAACCAAGCACAGCTATTTTAATGAGTTTGTGAGAGCTAATCTGTGTAAATAGCTATTCTAATTATATACATGTAGAGTAGATGGCTAACTTCTCTAGGCTTTCCTCCTGCCCGTATACCAAAACGAGAAAAGATTTAATCTTTATTCACTGCTCATGTTGGTGATGGAAATTTTGGTTTAAATAACCATGTAGGACTGGGCAAGAAACGCATGAAAGGAATAAGACCACCAACTTTATCTTCCTCCTCGTGTGAAGGTTTAGAGCTGATACTGCCACTGGAACGTATAGAGTCAATCACTTCCTTTCCATCACATATGATTTTAACATCACAGCTCTCTTGTGCATTCTTCAGTACCTGAGTTGCTATGGCATTTTGTCTTCTAGATCCGCTTTTGCTACTAATCCAAATAAGAAGAGAATGGGGAGATTAGAAAAGGCTAAAGGCTATTATAAATGCTTGAGATAAGATTTTCTTTGTGGATTAGCTAATTATACAAGCAGCCAACTTACAATAGTTTCATTTTTACAGAGAATGGATATAATACACATAATTATGTAAATAATATCATTGTACTATTTTTTGTTGGATTAATTAATTATACAATAAGACTAACGTACAATGATTTACTTCATGAAAGAGGCTGGTCATTGTACACAAGATTATAGGATTCAGCGTCCTTTTACAAAGCCAAACCACTGTGAATCAGTCTTAATTAAGTAAATAACACCACTGTCTATGTCCTTGTTGCAAGGGAGATAGTACCTTAGATTAGACTTGGATGTTCCAATCACCAATTTTGTGATGTTAAGTTTTGCAACAAGCTCAACAATGGCTTTGGCAACGTTGTCATCCTCGACAAGAATAATCTCCACCTTAACCTGCATGTTACTATCTCTAAGCAACACAGGAAAATGGATATACTTTTGTTTGATATGAATAGACTAATACGAGGTGATCTGTTTACCTCTGAAGCAACGCACAGGTCAATGAACCTTTGGAGGCGCAATTTCCTTTTGCCCTTCTTTTCGGTTAAGTACAAGTCAACGTACTCGGGGCTTACATGACTTCTCGGAAACTTTCCCACTGCCATTTTATATTCAATATGATGCAATTACATGCAAAAAGACATGTAAATATTGTAATAAAACTAGATAGCTTATGTTTCTCTGGTACTAGAGTTGATCAATCAGAATTTGACAGGTGTTTAAATTTTTTTTTTTGTTACACTAATTTTTTATTCTAAAATTCTCATGGTGTTTATTATTTTTTAAGAGGTACTATGTACATAACTAAATTAATTCATTATAATTTTATGACGCAAAGAAAATTGCGTTTTGTAATTTTTATAATAAAGCTAATTTGATTCATAAATAGTTTTATCTTTTTTAGTTATCCCATCTAACCATCTATAGTGCTCGCTACTGTAAAACTTCAATGGGACGTTTTCTTGTTTTAGCTTTATGTATCTATCTCAGACGACAGCTTATCCTTGTATTATCTTAATTCCCTCCAATAATTAAAAAAAAGAAAAATTATACTTTACTCACATGGAATATGTTCCTATTTTTTGTGTCCGATTAAAATTTTTTTTTATATAATTAATATTTTCCTTGCTTTTAATTATTTTTTATTCAAATTTAACAAAACTTATCACATGTTAATTATATATTTGACTTCTTTTTTCATTAAATTGAAACTCTCCTTTCAGAAACTCTTTACGTATGCTTTCCACCACAAAATTTAGTTATTAATACGAAAGAAAAGAGGTTGACGGTGAAAAACTATTTTTTCATATCAAAGTCCTATGTCAAGAATATAATCCATATTCTATTATATCAATACAGAATTCAAAAATAAGTTATATTAGTAAAATAAATGAAATAGTCTATTATGTACAAATTATAAGTTAATCCTACGAAGAAACAAAAAAAAAGAATGAAAATTAAAAGCTCAAAATAAGTCAAATTAAAACCGAATAACAACATGGGTCGAACCTTCTAACGAGAAAAAATTAGTGAAAGTTATATAGTTTTAAATTTGAAAACAATAATTTTGTTGACAGAGAGCTTTTGAACAGAGTTTCAATTTCATGGAAGAGGAAGATAAATCTGTGATTGAGAAGTGACAATTTCTGTTAGATTTAAAAGGAAAATAATCTTAGGAGGGCAATGTTAATGGCACAAATATAAATTATCTCTTTTTAATATTTTATATTATAGGTGAATATATTAAAAATAGTAACATATTTAAAATGTAATTTTCTTTTAAAAAAATCATATACAATGCTTTCACAGTTGTACACGTAGCTCAATCGTGAGGGCACTTGAACTCGAAATGAATAGCTGAAGTTTGTCAACTTAATAAGCCGTCCCGTTAGTTTTACTAATCTAATCAGGACAGTGACAACAGCTATTTCGTTGCATTGAAACATCTAAGTAGGAAGAAATTGTGCAAAATAAACCAATAAACTTCTGACTTTATTTTCCTCTCATAGTTGAATAGTTATAGTCAAGAATTAAGAGTTTTCTGCGAAGGACCTTGACCTTTTCTATCTATGCATCTGCCATGGAAACACAAGGAGAAAGATGCAAAGACAAATGCTATTCACACTTCTATTTTCTTCCATAGCATCTAATTAAATTGTAATTAAGATGTTTTGTGTATAAAAATTTATGTGTATGCAAATTAAATTAATTAGAAGACTTACTTGGACTTGGAATGAGCTTGATCACCGGGAAGACGTGGACGAGATATACGACGGTGGAGTTCGTGACGGCGTGCTTCACCGTCCACGACAGCGCCTCCATGCTTGACTTGCCGTCTCCGACTGCCACATAAACACTATCTTTGAAGCTGCTGTGAATGTCAATGGAGAACACACTGCCCTCGCGGTCTTCTGCTATCTTGCATGATGGAAAATTACTGAGATTTATCTCAAATAGCTCTTCTGAATCTTCAGAGCCTATCTCGCTGCTGCAACCATAGCTGTAGTCAAACACTTGGTTTTTCTTGAACCCGATAAAACCGCAGGTGCAGTTCGAGGTTTCTTCCTCGGATTCAGAGTGCAAACATTTTTCTTTTTCCTTTGACGATGTTGACATTTTATGTCGAATTCTACAGCGAAGATGGTTTCTTCTGTAGGATTCTGGATTGTTTGTGATCTGGAATAGAGTTGACCAGTTCTTGGGATGGAGCCTCTGTTGCAAAGGAAAGATGAAGATAGAGATAGCTACTTGAGAAGGAAGAGGAGGATTAGGATAGAAGATAGTCTGTGTTGCTTTGTGGATTTTTGGTTAATAAGGATTGTCTACGTTGACTCAAACTTGCAGGCCATCAGAAAGTTCAAAGACTATTCAGGGAAAACAGTTAGCAGACGAGGTTGTTTTTGTCTTCTTCGATAAACAATTTTAACATTTCATGGATTGATCTATCTTTAAGTATAAAGCATGTCACCGGTCTTCGAAAACTAATTATAATACTTACAAATTATTTAACCACTGAATATCCTTCACAAAAAAAAAAAAAATGATTGCATTGATGTTGTTAATTTTAAAAGAAGTATGATTTTATTTATTTTTTTTTTTTTTTAAGAATCTTAGTTATGAATGCATTTTTCACGTTAAGAAATCATCTAATTCTTGACAAATAGTAGACGGTAAGGTTACTTGTTATACATGATACATTAGAACCATATTTATTTATTAATACTTGCTTAATCGGAATACAAACAGAATATGCCTTTTGCTGAGGTAACTTAACAATAATTAAAGTCAAATCACGCGCTTAACATTAAGATCTAAATATATAATAATTGGTTTTTATGAGGATGTTGACGTCAATTCTAGATAAATAAACTCTATCCCACAGTAATTACTCCATTACAGCAACATATAATATATCATTATCACTAATCAGATAAGAGTTACCTCAAACTAAGGAGTCAGGCTCTTTAATTTTTTCTGAGGATTTGCGCCTCACGATTGGCTCAATACCATTGTCTAAATTGCATTTTTATATTACATCTCCTAGCAATTTTTTGTTCTAATAGCTGGTATAAGGTGCAAGAGATCGATCATGGCCAATCTAAGTGGGTCTTTTCACACCATGTTCCTAATATTGGATATAGCAGAAACTTTGACAAATGGTGTCTGTAGATGAAGGTACTATTTGGTTATCAGGAAGTTCTTGACGTGGTGATGAATGGTGTTGCAGAAGTTGGGGATTATGCAACCGAAGCTCAGAAGCAAGCATATCTGGAGAAGAAAAAGAAAGATTGTAAAGCTCTTTTCTTCATTCATCAAAGTGTAGACAATGTTGTATGTGAGAAGATAGCAGGAGCTACTACAACCAAAGGTGCATGGGATATTTTAAATAAATGCTTCAAAGGTCTGGAGAAAATAAACTAAGTCAGATTACAGATTTTAAAGAGACAATTTGAGCTGTTGCAGGTGGAGAACAAGGAGAGTATCAATGAATACTTTACAAAGATAATTTCTTTAATTATTCAAATAAAAAATAATGGAGAATTGAAGATTTAGCAATTGTGGGGAAGATTCTTAGAACTTTAACATCAAGATTTGAATACATAGTGGAGACATTAGAGGATCAAAGGACTTGAGTAATATGTCCATTGATGAGCTTCTAAGAGCTTTGGAGATGCATGAACAAAGGCTCAATGAAAGAATGTCAGACAGGCCTTTTAGTCACAATTTCAAACTAAAGGAGACAAAACCAATGGTGGTACAAGGAAAGAAGGAAGGCCCTGGGGATGTGGCAGAGGCAGAGGGCGCAATAATTCTTCAATAAGGCACACATGTAGCTAGACTAAATACAACTGAAGATGAAAGGGAGAATTCAGATCAAGATAATATTTCAAACAAAGGTTTAATGGAAGAGGCAGAGGTAGAGGAAGAAACCAAGCCAAGAGACTTGACAAGTCCCAAATACAATGTTCTGAATATCAAATATAGGGTCATTTTGCTAATGAATGCAAAACCAAGAAAGTTAACAAGAAGGCTGAAGAATCTGCTAGCTTTGTTTAGGAAGATGAGGATGAAGAAAATGTACTATTAATGTGACATCCAGCAATGATGACTCAAAGAATAACTCCAACTCTTGGTTTTTAGACACTGGCTGCTCTAATCACATGATTGGGAGGAAGGATTTGTTCGGCACACTAGATCAATGAACTCAAAAGTCAAGTTTGCTGATCACAACACTATAAATGTGGAGGGAAAAGGAAGTATCATAATTTAGCAAAAGGATGATTGACATACCTGCATAACAGATGCTCTCTATGTTCCAGCAATAAAGAACAATCTTCTGAGTCTTGGTCAGCTACTAGAAAAGGGATACTCAATGGAAATGGAGCAAGGGCACATGAATGTTACAGATATAAGAGAAAGAAAGATTCTAAAGGCTCCTTTATCAGGGAATATAACCTTCAAGATTGAAATTAGTAATGGAACCTATCACTATCTTGCTGTTGCCGTTGCATTAAGGGATGACGGATGGTTATGGTACATGAGAATAAACTTCAGAAGCCTAAATCAGTTGGGAAGAACAAAAGTAGTAACTGGCTTGCACATTGTAACTCAACCTGCTGACAAATATTGTGAATTTTGTATAGCTGGGAAATTTGTTCAGACAGAAGCACATGAAGCTTAATATGCCTATGAAGATTATGGTGGACAACTTATCTACTATTAATCTAGCTAAGCACCTAGTAGCATACGGCAGGAGCAAGCATATTGCAACCAGACTCCACTTTTTGAGGGATAAGGTAAGCAAGGGAAAGATTGAGCTTGTTCACTGCAGAACTGAAGATCAGATTGCAAACATTATGACAAAACCTTTGAAAATTGAGAGGTTTGAAAGGCTTAAAAGCATGTTGGGTGTAATATAGTTTGTTGGTTAGTTAATTGGAAGTTAGTCTGGTTTAGTTAAACAGTTACAGTCTGTTATGAGCTTGAGTTGTATAAAAAGGTTGTGCTCTGTGAAGCAAGTAATTCAATTTTATAAAGAAAATCATTCCTCTTCTCTCTATTCTATGATTTTCTCGGGTTTATTTTTATATCTGTTCTAATAAATTGTGTGCAATAGATATCTATAAAATAAAATAAATAAATGTAATATTACTAAATTTATGTAATATTACTAAATTTATTAGAAAACAGTTTATGCATTTCTACTTTCCTAAAACAATACTGGGCTTTAGTATAATTATTGATATATTACATGAAGAAAATTAACAATTTAATAACTTAGTGGCTCTTAAGTGCATTTTATTGAATTCATATTTTAGAGATGGAGTGATATTTTATAAACTTAAGTTTTATGTTAATTATCACAGACCTCATAATTGTTAGTTTTAAATTCTTATTACTAATCACTTGGATGTCAAAATGCAATTAAAAAAAAAAGTTGTCATAATTACAATTAACATAGACTCAGTCCATAAGATCATCACTCTTTAACGGTGTGAATATAGCATCACTCACTAATTATACATATTCAAAGTACAAAAGTTTCATGATTTATGAATCCTAGTATGTTACAATTAGGACTACCCGAAGTTAAAATCTCATGCAGCCAACCAAACTTAAAGCACTTGGGCAATCCCAAATAATGTGCACAATAAGCTTCTTGCTGATCACTTCAAACCATTTCCGTGGACATATATACAGTGTAGAATCTTCAGATTACAAGTCAGAAGATTGAGCTACACCCTTTGCTGCAATTCACACATCAATTAAACATGGAGAAGATATATAGAGGTCATCTGAACATGCGCTTAAAACAAAAACATGAAATTGAATCATTTTGCTGTTCTTCGTTTGGAGACATAGAATTCTGATTGGCATTGGCCCCTGGAGAGGTCACAAGTGGAGAAGGTGACACCATCATCTGCTCAGTCACTTCCTTCCCTTCACATATGATACTCAATTTGCAACTTTCTGGTGCATTCTGAAGTATCTGATCGGCAATTCCACTCCCTTTACTTGATCTTGATTTTCTGTTCATCCAAAATACAAGTTGAAGTTATATTAGACAAAATTATATTGAAGTGCTTCATAGTTATAATGGTGAACAATTGTCCCCCTGTAAAATAGTAATTAAACACTGGGTACTCTATCATTGACAATGATGAAACTAGAAATTTGATATAAATTGTATTCACCCGAGGGGGGGGGGGGAGGAAATATGATTTATACCCTTGAAGTTTCACTTAATTAAGAATTACCCTCTTAAATTTTAAAAACTTTTAAATTGCTCTTTTAAACTTTAAAAAAGTTACAAATTATCGTCTTAAAGTTTAAAGAAAATGTGAAAACATCAATTAACTCCTAATTTTAACTCCTAATTTTAACTATAAACTAGTAAATGTATCATATATATTTTGTTGAAAAATTTATTTTTTCACATATAAGGCTTAAAACTCAAACTAATATGTCTTATTTCATCATCATAGTATGAGTTTTATAATATAATATTGAAGAGATAGTTAAAACTAATAATACGTTGAGCACTTACTTTGTGCCTTATAAGAGAAGAACTAAGTTCTCAACAATATATATGCAATACATTTGATGATTTAGGGTTAAAACCAACAAGCAATTAACATTTTTAAAGCTTTCTTCAAATGTTAAAGAGAGTAATTAGTAACTTGTTTAAAGTTTAAAGATATAATTTGTAGGTTTTTAAAGTTTAAGGGGGATAATTTGTCACTCAATAAAACTTTAATTATGTATGTTGTATTTTTTCTTAAGATTTTAATTTTTTAGAAGTTACATATGAATTATCTAAAAAATTTATATATTTTGAGGTTATAGTCCTATCACAATTGAATAATAGCTCACCCCAATGGTTTAAATTACAATTTGTAGCTGCAATATCATTGTTACATTAAATTTTGCAAAGGCAATTTTGTTTTGCAACGACTGTATTCCCACATTTGTTCCCAATATAGATAATTGCAATGATAATTACAATTGTAACAATAATTTGAAATCATTTCTATACTTAATCAAACAAGTTTTAGATTCAAATTTCATTAAAAACAGTCATGAGGAAGGGTACAGGCTACTTCTATTGTGTACCATAAAGGTAAAAGGGAAAAAAAAAGAATTCTATTTAGTGTGAGACATTGTACCTTATGTTGGATTTGTTAGTTCCAACCACTAATTTTGTGATGTTGAGAATGGGAATAAGGTCTAGGATAGACTTGGCAGCCATGTCATTCTCAATCAGGATGGTCTCCACCTTAACCTGTTTGATAGTGTTTGTTACTTTCTGCAGTTTTCAAAGTCATTGTAGTAGAAATGCTTACTAGCTCCATTTTGAGTGATAAATTAGTACCTTGAAAGCATAGCATGATTGAAGAAACTTCTGAAGTAGCTCTCTTCTTTTGCCTCTTTCTTGGGCCATATAGCTTTCTACTTGCTTTGCATTTACTTGGTCCTTTGGAATCATTCCCATTCCCACTGCCATCAAATAAACAGAGTGACAGATGCATATGGGGAGACTAATGAAATAATTAGCACTCTTAAATTCAGTTGATAAAATAAACATTTGCAGCTAGAAATTAATTAGAATCACCATTTCAAGCAAAGCAAAATTTTTGTCTTTAAAATTTTCAAATTTGGTTTGAGTTTAAACCACCAATTTTCCCTATATAATCATTAGGTGGCATGTTGCAGCCTTGCAGGCTTCAGCCCAGTTTGAGAATTCTATCATGGATAGTTACTTTCTTCATTGAATGTACCAATTAATCACTTCAGTTTTATTCATCTTTATTCACAAAACATTACTCGATTAGGTATAGAAGATAAAACTCACAAGCAAATCTGTATATTGTAAAATAAAATTGAGTTATTGAAAATAAGTGATCTTGCGTTTAACAGATGATTCATTGCGTTTTTTTTCCTTAATTAAAGTAAACTCACGTGTTTCAATTAAAAGAAAAGTTTAATTTGCTCATCAAATCAAGTAAAGTAAGTCCTTTGTTTTTTTTTTATTATTAATGGTAGATTCTTATTGCCACACACTAACCCTTTGCCACCTTAATTAGCTAAACTATTGTGTTCACACCAACTTCATCTTTCAACTTTTACCTTGGGTTTGGCCGGATTGGAATGAAATGAGATGTGACGGGAATGTAAACGAAAATACCCAAAAAGTTTGTTTTACAAATATTATAAAATGGGATGCTTATTTTAAAAAATGATTATTTCATTAAATGATAGAATTTTCATTTTATCACAAAAGTAATGGAATAGATCAATTGATTATTTATGAAATGATATTTTTATACTTATATCTTTTACATCTTTTACATGTTTCAAAATTATTTTTATATTAATAAATAATAAAATAATATCAATATTTCAATAATTGAATTAAAAATAAGATATTTTTATATTATTTATAAAATAAATAATATTTATTATATAAAATTATTTATATTTAAAGAAAGTCAAAATTATGAAAAGAATGTTAGCATACTTAAAGAATAAACCAATGCAATATTATTAATAAATGTTTGAGATTTTTTATAATTAGCATAATGAATATATAGATCATGTGACTTAATTATTTAACTTATATGTTATAATTATTATTTCCTAGGTGACACAGCCCAAAATATCTTCTTGTCATTAGACGGTTGATGTAGGACGAGCAACCTAAGTTAAGTAAGGAAATAGTCGCTAGGCAATGGCAAAGGTAGGTCTAGACTTAAGTCAAACGACCAGCAATACTAGGTTAATCGATTTAGGATATGGACTTAATCGCTAGAAAATCTAAGCAAATCAGTCTTCTAATCGTCACACAACAATCGATGTGACCCAGGGCATGCACAAGTAACATGATGATATCAACCACCAAGCAAGAAGCACAATAACCGACACGTTCATTATCTATATAAACAACCAAGTACCTCATCTTGAGATTATCTTTTTCACACTTACTGAAACTTTGCGTGAGAATTGACTTAAGCATTGGACTATGCTTGGGGAACCACTTCCATCATGTGTGATTGACTTTGTTACATGTGCAAATAATCTCTTTATCAATTCTTGCTCTCCTGATCAGCTTTCTCAGAGGAAAAGTTTCATTTGGCACAGTCTGTGCCTTTCCTAGCCATCTTATGTCAAGACATTCTTGTTCACATTCTATTTGTGCTCTATCTCCGAACAAGCATTACCATCACAAAAAGGCTTATGATAAGCATCATCGGGATCAAATAATAGAGGAAGCCCATAAAATTACCATTGAGCTTAAGCACGATGAGCACGATGCATTAGCCGAGTAGTTCCACAAATTATAAAGGAGTTGGAACCTTTCTATTGCACATAAACCTAGCATGTCTTTCCTTCACCACCCTTTAGCTTTTAAAGCCTCCTCCTCATCGAAGTTAACCTTACTACCACCCCCATGTCTTATCCTCAGCTTACCTTGCCCTACTACACTTTCAAACCACTATAACACTATCAATGCTTAGTACCCCCTCAACCAGAGCAGGTTCGTAACCCCATCATCCCCCATCCAATGACTTCCACTGGCAAGCCTTACAAGTTCTAACTACGATTATCTAACCTATCTTAGTCATCACTATGGCTCCACCAATCATGGTTGATTTCCACCATCATGTGCAAAATCATGTCACCCTTACAGGTAAGTCTTATGATATACTAAACCTAACTATTAACTTTTCCTAGAGCTCTAAATACCTATCTTCTTGCTAGGAGGAGAATAACCCTATCTCAACGATAGTGATGGTTACTCTTTTGTCTACCCATTTTAAGCCATCAACCCTCAGTGATCCATACAACAGAATGTTGGACCCTCTAAAAACACATAGAGGTATTTCAGGCTTTAATGTTGTTACCGGGAGTCCCGGATGCCATTATGTGTCACACCTTCTCTACCACCCTGAAGAAGGCTAGTTTATGTTGGTTCACAACCTTGTCGAGATAGCTGATTGACAGTTTCTACCAGCTAGTTAATGCATTTCCACCTATTTTGTAACTAGTAGGGCACCCATGAAAACATCAATAACCTTGGTCAATTTTCAGCGACGGGTGTAAGATGCTTAAAGAATATTTAACCCCATTTTAATGCCTTGACATTGGAAATTAAGGACCTCAATGCGGGTGTTGTAGTGCACTAAATCAACTCTTATTTCCATTCCAACCATTGTTCCCTTCATTGGCCAAGCAACCTACAATTTCTCTTTCAAAACTTTTAGCTCGATTGGAGGAGTATTTTGATGTTATAGAAGTTGAACTCACCCAAAGGCAGGTCAAGTGAACACAGTTTGATAGCACACCGTTTAAGGACAATACGTCCGATCAAGAGAGAACGTTCATCAGGAATGGTATAATAACTATGAGTTTCTATATAGACCGATCAGTCATATTATGTAAGATTTAAAGCTACTGATCTAATGAAGTTTCCCTTATAAAAGTGGAGAAAATCCCCCCGATTGACAAATCAAAGTATTACAAATTCCACTATGATTATGGGCATTACACAAATGATTATGTCACTTTAAAAGACAAGATAGAGGCATTTATAAGGAGGGGGTACCTTTTGAAGTATAAGAAATTTTGGGTAAGAGAAGATAGGGAAAAATAAGGAAGGAAAAAGCAGGATTGTTCCCCACGACCCATGTGGTTAGACAACAAAGAAGTCATGGTGGTTTCTCCAGTTTTGAGGATAGTCTAGACCATTATAGGAAGCTTTGCGGGAGGAGAGGCCTTTAGAAATGCTAGGAAAAGGCATCTTTGAGTGGTAATGGTGGTGGAAGGGAAGAACACAAGGGCATAGTACGAACCAATCTATTTCACAAAAAAAGATTTTGGAGATATCAACAGGGACTATGATGATCCAATGGTAATTTCAACATTAGTGCATAATTTCATAATTAAGAAGGTATTTGTCAACCAGGGAATTTTCACTAATATCTTATACTTGCATGCTGCTAAGCTCTCAATATTCCAAAAAGCATGTATAAACTTTACATGGGCATTTTAATTTGTTTCACAAGAGGAAAAGTTCAGGTGGAATGAATAGTGACTTTGAGGCTAACCCTAGGAAGTTGATCATTGACTAAGAATCTAGATGTCACGTTTCTTGTCGTAGCCACCCCAAATAGAGCTTACAATGTGATCATAGGGAGACCATCTTTGAATCATGTAAAGGCCATTGTCTTCATCCCCAACTTATTGATGAAATTCCTAACAGTAAAAAGGACTAGAGAAGTTCGAGCTGATCATTAGGTGGTTTACAACTATTATATGGCTAGCTTGGCCAAGAGTAAAGAGAGCATCAATGAAATGAAGCCAGCGATTATCAACTTGCTGGATAATAAGTATCAAATGGTAGACTCTACTTCACTTCATACTCAGCAAGATAACCCACGTTGACTGGAGTTAGGCTCAAATTTAAAAAAGGTACAGATTTTTAGGAAGAAAGATGGGAGGACAATAAAGATCAGGTCAAGCACATAGGGAAGGATCAAGATTGGTTGGTAGGACAATTAGAGGAGCACATTGAAGTCTTTACTTGGACGCCTGTGGATATGCCAAGAAATGACCTAAATATAACCTGTCATAGGCTATCAATAGACCCTAGCACTAAAATTGTGTAGCAGAAGAAAAGGAATCATGGCATCGAACAATATAAAGTAATTAAAGAAAAAGTGGAAAATTGTTGAGCGTAGGATTCATCAAGGAAGTTCCACACACCACATGGATGGCAAGTGTAGTCCTTGTTAAGAAAACCACTAGAGGATGGAGAATGTGCATGGATTTTATGGATTTTAACAAGGTATGCCCCAAAGACTCATACTCGTTCTCAAACATTGACCAATTAGTGGATAGTGCTGTTGGGTTTGAAATCCTAAGCTTCAAGGATGTATTTATAAGGTATATCAGCTTAGAATGCACCTCAATGATGAAGATAAAATAACATTCATAATTGATCAAGAGACTTTATGCTATAGAGTGACGTCATTTGGACTAAAAAATGCATAGGCAATATATCAGAGAATGATGAATAAGGTGTTCTCTTAACAAATAGATAGGAATATGAATATCTGTGTTGATGACATATTAATTAAGTCAATAATCTCAAAGTAGCATTGGGTGGATATGGAGGAAACATTCAGAATTTTGAGAAAGTACTAAATGTGGTTAAACCCGAGGAAGTGTGCATTCGAGATGAAAGCAGAAAGGTTCCTAAGATTCATGCTAACCGAACGGGGCATAAAAGTAAACCCATTCAAGTGTCAAGCTATCATTGATATGAAGAGCCTATTAACCATAAAGAAAATACAGGTGCTCAATGGAAAGGTTACAACGCTCACACATTTCATATTCAGGTCAGCTAACAAACATGCTCATTTCTTTAAATTGCTTAAAAATGTTAAAATTTTTGAATGGAATTAATAACTTTGAAAAAGCTTTCAAAAGCTTAAAGAGTACTTGGTTGTGCTACTTATACTATCTTAATCAGAGCCCGAAGAAACATTATATTTATACCTAGTAGCAATCACAAAGGCGGTATGCTTGGTACTCATTCAAGAAGTCAAAAGAGAGTAAAAATCAGTCTACTTGACAAGTCGCACATTGCATGGGGCCTAAACAAGGTATCAAAAAATTGAAAAATTATCCTTTGCCTTATTGACGGCATCCAAGAAGTTGAAACCTCACTTCTAGAGCCATCAAATTGTCATCCGAATGGACGTCTTGATCCAACTGGTATTGCACAAATTAACCTGATCTTGTCTGAAGATTAATGGTATGGGCAGTGGAGCTCTTTGAGTAGGGGCTCATTTACAAAGCTAGAAAAATAGTAAAGGCACAGGCGTTGGCCAACTCTGTGGTCGAGATGATAAAGATAAAAGAAGCTAAACCAGGAGGCCAAATGTGGACATTGTATGTTGATGACTCATCAAATGGAAAGGCAGTGGGGTATGAGTAATGTTAGAAGGCCCTACATACTTGGTATTAGAGTATTCATTGAAGTTTAACTATGAAGCAACAAAAAATCAAGCATAATATGAAGCATTGATAGCGAGATTAAAGCTAGCAAAAAAGGTAAGGGCTCGATTGTTAAAAGTTAGGAGCAACTCTCAGTTAGTGATCACTCAAGTCAAAGGAGATTATGATATCAAAGAGCCAATACTAGCGAGATACACCGGTATAGCAAAAAACTTGTTGAAAGAATTCAACTATGAGTTGACAAAAATTCTTAAGGAAGAAAACGATTAAGTGTCGAAGTGTACCCAATAAACTACTTTCATTGTATGCGACTGACTTTGTTATAGGTGTAGATCATCCCTTTGTTAGTTCTAGCTCTCTTGGTTAGCCTTTCTCAGAGGAAGTGTTTCAAAAGGCATTGCAATACACTTATTTAACTTATGTATGATTGTTATATAATTTGAAGTTCTCAAGTCTTAGCATGTTTTTTTGCTTTTAGATAGATATTTTATTAATTTTTATTATAACTACTCTAATTGATTGCTTTGTTCAATTCTATTTCTAGAATATTTGGTTATACCAAACATAAAAATAGAATGGAATGTCTGTTTCATTTCTGATCATACCAAACATAATTATAAAATAATCATTTTATTATATTACATTCCATTCATTCTATTCCCATTCTCATTCTCATTTCTAATTCCAATTCATTTTATTTCATCCAATCCTATCTTAATTCAATCTTATTTTATTCCATCTGACCAACCATAGAGTTTCAACTATATATATACCCAAAATCTAAGAACAGACTTTGTATCCTATTCATGGTTTTATAAGTAGAGCATATTGAGGATCTCGTTTGGTCATAAAACTAACTTGCTAAAATGGTGGTTATGAATTTCATGATCCTCAATCACAAATTTAGATTCTTTTCTTGTTTTTTTATTATTTTTTGTTGGAGATAAATAGGCATAAATTTTTTTATAGATCTTGTTGTATATTAAAAAAGAATTTTAAATTCCACTGCATATAAAGATTTTACATTTGTGCCTCGTCAAAGATAACAAGAATATGGGAAAAAAAGAGAAAAAAAAAGGAAAAAATAAAAATTCTTCAACCTCACAAAACTAATAAATAATTTATATTTATTGAACCAAAGTAAAAATGCTTATTATATCTTGAAAAAAAAAATAGGGCTTACATGGACTTGGAATGTATTTGATCTCCGGAAAAACACATATGAGATAAACAATGGTAGATGGAGAAACCAAGTTCATGAGCGTCCATGAAAGGGCTTCCATGCTTGTCTGGCTCGTACCAACTGCTACATAAACACTATCTTCCTCTTCATGCTCTTTATTAATCGCCGCCATAGACCCACGCTGCACATGGTTATGTATGCAGTAAAAGTATGCTCTATTGACATCTAAATCAAACCAGAATGTATGCAGTAAAAACACGCTCTATTGGCATCTAAATCAAACTAGAATGGTTAATTGTTTATTATGGTTCCTTTCTTGCTTGAGCATTTCCAAAAACCAAAAAATGGCATTCATTGTATTGGCCTCACTCTCCTTTATAAATATACACATTGTAGTAATATGGAAAATTGCATTTTGCAGATATTATTTACTATGTTATCTCTTTTACTTGCGCATGCAAACATGGTTCATGGAACATTATAAGTCTAGACATACCTGTTTACAAGCAAGCAGAGCTATTTTAATGTGAAATTGTGAGAGCTATTATGTGTAAATAACTAATCTGTTTATGTACATGTCAGGTAGGTGACTAACTTCTTCTCTAATCTTTCCTCTTGCCCAAATACCAAAATGAGAAAAGATTTAAGGGGCGTTTGATTCAATTTATAGAAATGAAAAGGGAATGGAATCAAATAAGGAGAAGTAAAGATAATAATAATATTATTTTTTGGTTTATTTGGTTTAATCAAGGAATAGAATCACACTGTTTATGATTTTTGTTCTTATTATTTGATTGGTTGATGATCAATAATGATAGGCGGTGGTAGACAATCAAGAGTGATAGGCAGTGATTAACGATTATAAATATTAATAGGTGGTAATTAACGACAAAATGTTGTGATGATTAATGATTAGTGGTTGTAAGTGGTGGCCAATAACAATAAATAGTAGATGGCAATGGACGATGGTCAATAATGACAGTGATATTGAGTAACGGTCAATGGCGGAAAATGGTGATGGGTGATGGTCAATAATAATAGTAATGATAGTTAATAATAATAGGTAATGGTGGACAGTAATCAATGATGTTAAATAGTGATTGATAATAATAAAAAAATAATAATAGTGATGGACGATAGTTAATGACAAAAGGTGGGAATGGACAATGGTTAACATTTATCGATAGTGATAGATGGTAATTAACAATGAAATAAGATGGTGGATGATGGTCTGCAATTGTAAATGATGGCGATGATAATTAACAATTGTAAGTAGTGGTGGGTGGGGTGAGAGAAGTGTTTTTTGTTTTTTTATAGGTAATGTAATCTTAATTAAGCCTTAGTTGGAAAAAGGATTTTAGATGGAAGAATTTATTAAACTTATGGGTCAGTAATAGATTACATTACATGTGAATTAAATGCTTAATAAGAAAATTAATTTTTTGATTCCATTACTAATTCTCTGAAATTTTTTAAGCAAACGCCCCCATAATCTTTATTCATTGCTTATCTTGGTGATAGACATTTCGGTTTAAATAACCATATATGATAGGGTATGAAACGCATGAAAGAAACAAGACCACCAACTTTATCTTCCTCCTCATGTGAAGATTTACAACTGATACTGTCACTGGAACGTATAGAGGCACACCCAATGATTTGGTCAGTCACGTCCTTCCCATCACATATGATCTTAACATCACAGCTCTCTTGCGCATTCTTCAGTACCTGAGTTGCTATGGCATTTTGTCGTCTAGACCCACTTTGCCGCCAATCCAAATAATAAAACAATGGGGAAATTAGAAAAGGCTAAAAGCTATTATAAATCCTTGGGATAAGATTTTTTGTTTGAATTAGTTAATTATACAATGAGAGTAAAGTACAGTTTATAAAGTCAATTATCTTTTTACATATCTAAACTTTTCTGACTTAGTCTCATTATGTAAATAATATTATGGTATTATTTTTGTTGGATTACTAATTACGCAATAAGACTAACCTGGCTTTGCTTCATGAGAGAGGGTGATCATTGTACACAAGATTATAGAATTTATTATCATTTAATAAAATCAAACTATTGTGAATCAATCTTATTAAATAAATATATAACACCCTTGTTTATGGTCGAATGGGATATAGTACCTTAGATTAGATTTGGATGTTCCAATCACCAATTTTGTGATATTTAGTTTTGCAACATGCTCAACAATGGCTCTGGCAACGTTGTCATCCTCGACAAGAATAATCTCCACCTTAACCTGCATGTTACTATCTCTAACCAACACAGGAAAATGGATGTACTTTTGTTTGATGTGAATAGACTAATACGAGGTGATCTGTTTACCTCTGAAGGAACGCACAAGTCAATGATCCTTTGGAGGCGCAATTTCCTCTCGTCCTTTTTTTCGGTTAAGTACAAGTCAACGTAGTCGGGACTTACATGACTTCTTGGAAACTTTCCCACTGCCATTGTATATTCAATATGATACAATTACATGCAAAAAGACATGTAAATATTGCAATAAAACTATATAGCTTATGTTTATCTGGTAATAGAGTTGATCAGTCATAATTTAGCTTCATATGTATTTTTCTCGGAGGACAGCTTATCCTCTTCTTGTATTATCTTTCTTTCCTTCAATAATAATAATAAAAAATCATATTCAATTATATTTGATGAATCTAATTAAATATTTGTTGTGAAAATTTTATGTGTATGTAACGTGATTTTTATGCAAATTAATTAGAAGACTTACTTGGACTTGGTATGAGTTTCTTCGTCCGTAAGACATGGAGGACATGTAAATCGGTGGAGCTAGTGACGGCGTGCTCCATTGTCCAACACAGCGCCTCCATGCTTGACCCGCCGTCTCCCATAGCGACATGAACACTATCTTTGCTGTGAACATCATCGGAGGACACACTGCTCTCGCAGTCTTCTGTTATCGTGTGCAATGGAAAATTTTTGAGATTGATCCCAAACGGCTCCTCCGAATCTTCATAGCCTATTTCGCTTCTGCAACCACAGCTGTAATCAAAAAGTTGTTTTTTCTGGAACCCGATGAAACCGGAGGTGCAGTTCGAGGTTTCTCCTTCGTAGTGCAAACATACTCCTGTTGACATCTTAAGTCGAATTCTACAGTGAAGATGGTTTCTTCTGTAGGATTTTGGATTGTTTGTGACCTGGAAAAGAGTTGACCTGTTATTGGGATGGAGTTTCTGTTGCAAAGGAAAGACAGAAGATACAGATAGCTACTTGAGAAAGAAGTATGTGTTGGTTGATTAAGGATTTGCTAAATTTACTCAAACTTGCAGGCCATCAAAAAGTTCAAAGAATATTCCTGGAGAACAGCTAGCAGAAAAGGTGGTTTTTGTTTTAATAAGGGCTTAAATCTATTTTTATTTTCTCAATTTTATTAAAATGTTATAATTTTATCCTTTTATTTTTAATTTGAACGATGCTATCTTATATTTTTTTTAAATTGAAATTAATTCTACTTATGTAACTTTCCTTAAAAAAAAAGAATAAAATTTATTAAATGAATACCTATATAATTGATGTGATATTTATGTTACATATTTTATTTGTATAACTATAATCTAAGTAAGATTAATTAATTAAAAAACATCTTTATTTACGTTGATAAAAAATTAAACTCAAAATATTTTATTTAGACACTAGTATCTTCCGCCACCTTCAGTATATCTAGCTAGAAGAATTGGAAAGGGTTTCTCAAAACAATGGCAAGCAATGACAAACCTTGGACGCATAGTAGTCATGCTTTTTCAGAAATCCTCTAATCATTTCCTTTTCACACTTAGCAACGGAAAAAATTGCAGCCCTTTCTACCCTGCATCAGTAATTGTGCAAAATTAGAACATTAACTCTACTAACCCATCAATAGAAATTGCTAAAATTATTTTGATGAACCAAACATACTTTGTTCCTCTGGCAGGTGAAGAAACGCCATCCTATACTGTCATTTGTTCATGAAGTTAGCAGAGCTGTTTCCATCTCACGCTTACATTGGCAGCATTCCCTAGTTCTAAGGTCAAATTGAGATTTCAAAATGAAGGTTTGGGGTCATTGAAATGGCTTCTTCAAATACCATGCACGAAACAAATCAAGAATAAGAAGAAAATTGAATACAATAGATATAATTAATTCAATTTATGTCAATATAACCAACACATGTATTTCATAAGTCTTCATTCAACAAATATTGTCTTTTTTTAAATATAACTTACATGAGAGTAATTAATTGCAACCTTGAAAAAAAAGAAGAAGAAGATAACATTGTTTAAATTATAAATAAAAAAATAAAATTGTAACTTTTAATAAAATTGAAGGACTAAAAATATATTTAAATCTTTAATAAATAATTTTAAGATTACATGAATTATTGTTCTGTGTATCTTAAAAACAAAACATGCCATCAAATTTTTCTTATGACTTATTATAATATTTACAAATTATTTAATCACATAGCATCGTAAATAGGAAGAAAAGAATTTGATTACATTTTCCTTGTTGGTATAACTTTATTCTAATTAAGTGACACATATTAGGTATCCAATTCAAACAGAAATATAGAGCACCAGATAGCAAAATAAAATATAGTTAAAGTTGTAGCAGCCGTGTGACGAAACATATTTATATTTAAAATTTCGAATATAATTATCCAGACACGGTATATGCTGAGAGAGAAAACATTTTTTATTAATTATGATTCTATATTTGGGACAAAAAATTAATTGGACTACTTATTGTGGATTGCTTCCACCGAATAAATTAAAAAAAGAAAGTATATATTTTTTTAAAATTTTTTGTAGAATCCTAAGGAATCATATCTAATTCTTAACAAATAGTACACCGCGCGTAAGGTTACTTGTTATACTTTATTACACTATATAAGCATTTTTCTAAGATAAAAAAAAAATGCAAATCATTCATTCACTACCCAAATAGGTTACTAAGAGCTTTAAATATTAATTAAAGTAAAGTCGTGTATCCATAAAACATCAGACGATATTTATTTATTAATTAATTCCTTAACCCTGTTCAAATATGTTCGGAACACAAACAGAATATGCCTTTTGCTGAGGTAACTGAGGCCGACTCTTAACAATAATTAAAGTCAAATGGCATGCTTAATGTTAATATATAAATATATAATAATTGATTTTCCAGATGCTGTCGGTCTTTACGAGGATGTTGACGTTAATTCTAGATTAATGGACTCTCTCCCACATTAATTTTATGCTCGAAATTATTTTATATGCTAACTCACTACAAAAAAAAAAATACAATTTAGTGACCAAAATTTTCGATCGCTAAAAAAGGATTTTCGATCACAGATCCAGTTAGCAATCGAACAGCTACCGAAAAAAAGGAGTGGCTAAACACCCAGTCGCAGGCCAATTAGCGATCGAAACAAGACAGTCGCTGAGCTTAGCAACCGAATTGGCGACCACAAATTTCGGTTGCCAAGATTATAGAAGTTCGATCGCAGTTTTAATTTTTTTGCCAACAAAAAGTTCGATCGTTGTTTCGGTCGCTAAAATTTTTTTGCTACCAAACTTTTCAATTGCTGGTTCAGTCTGTACCAAAATTTTTGGTGTGTTTTGCTATTAAAAATTTTTTTACGATCAAAAAATTTGGTGACTGTTTCTGTCGCTAAGAACTTTGCGAACAAATCCTTCGGTCGATGTTCATTTTTTACGATCGAATTTTCGATCGTTATTTTGATCGCAAAATGATAAAATTTGGAAAAAAAAATTGATCACAAATTCAGTCAATGAACAGCTTTTACAGTCATTTTTTTGCTTACCTGATTGATACATAAATTCAGTCAATGAACAACTTTTACAGTCATTTTTTTAGTACCTGATTGTCACATAACAATACTACAAATCCAATCTAATACCATCCATAACAATCTAAAAGCCATTCAATTGTAGTGTATAGTAAAATCAATCAATTAACATTAAAG
>JANHAO010001154.1:0-35047 GCA_026873985.1 Saraca asoca
AGAAGTTTGATTCAAATAAATATTTTCAAAATGAGGTAGAAACACCACTTGAAGAAAGTATAGATTTTATAAAAACTATTTTACACATTATGAATCGATTCATCTATCGATTCATGTTTGAAAAACCTATATGAATCAATTCATGAAGAACAGTTTTCAAAATTTTTTTAAATCGAAGGTTGGGATTTTTCTTTAAATCGATTGAGTAATCGATTCACCAATTGAAAATCAATTATTCCGTTAGAGTTCTTTATAGCAATTATAAAAACCCAACTATCTTTCAGCTCTTCACAAGTTTTTCATAATTTTCTTTCTCCTTCAAGTGCAAAAATCTCAAAGAAAAGTGCTAAACTTGATTTCTCTCTACCTCA
The DNA here is from genome assembly GCA_026873985.1 of Saraca asoca. Classification (NCBI taxonomy): domain Eukaryota; kingdom Viridiplantae; phylum Streptophyta; class Magnoliopsida; order Fabales; family Fabaceae; genus Saraca; species Saraca asoca. The sequence goes on from JANHAO010001154.1 coordinate 372, forward strand.
CAAGAGTTCCGAGATCTAATAAAGAGATTTTGAATTAAACATCTACTGATATTCATCTTAACTGTTTGAGATTTCATCTCAAACTTCTGGTATTATATTTTTACTTTGCCCTATTCTTTTCTTATATTTTCTTTTAAGGTTTCTAGGTTTATAAAAATCTTGTATAGGTTTGCAAGAACCTGTTATAATTCTTGTATTTGTTTTTAAGTTTAAAAGAGCCTGTTTATAACTCTTCTAGGTCAACAAAATTCCTATAATTCTTATGTTTGTTGTAAACTGGCATTTCAGGAGCTGAGTTAAATCCTAATGTTTTTCTTTAATTGAAATGGTAATTTGGTTGAAGATTATCCAGTGGAGTAGACTTGAATTGCAGTTTCAATTCAAGTTGAACCACTTTAAAAACTTGTATCTTAATATTTTTCTGCTTTTACATTCATAATCTTGCTGCACAACTATTAATTTTGCTATTCGTATATTCACCAATTAATATTCTATTGTGCCTTTTTCATTTAAAAAGAATAAATTTCAATTTCTGATTAAAAAGAAGAATTTATTTAATATAAAGGAGTATACACATTCCCCTAAAGGAATAAAGGCAAGATCCGTGACTTCGGCAGTTTATTTTCTAATTCTCGGGACCTGACAAACATTATTTAGAAACTACTGAGAAGCACAAGGAAAACAATTAGAAAATAAGGGTCCAAAAATATTAATGCTTCACAAATGCTAAAAGGCTTAAAGAGATGGGAATAGACATGGGCACATTTCTATATTTATCCAACCTTTATATATGATATCTTCTGAAGAATTGTTCAACTCAAAGTGCCAAACCTTTCTATTGAAACATTAAAGTCCTCCACACATCTAGGAAAGAAAACCACATCCAAGTATAGATCAACTAGATTATAGAAATCTTATTTGAAAAGCTAATGATCTTGTAAGTCAAGTATTAGATCAAGGCTAATACATAAGAAGTTAAGTTAAATATTTATTCTGCTTTGACTAGTTACCTTGGTATTTGTGGAAGCAATTGGGTAACACGTCCTATTGGGATATGTAAATGCATTCAAGAAAGCCTGCAATCTTCCTTTTAATAATTCCACAAATGGTCCTTTTAAAGGATATTTCCTCGATCCACATAATACACTTTACTCCACTATAAAAGGGATACCAGTGAAAGCTTTCCTACATTGACATGTAAACTCAAGTATTATTTAAACTTCTCTATCTATCTATATAAGGATGTATATCTTAATACAAAGCAAATGGGTCAAATTGATATGTTTCAATGTAACTTAGACTTACCCCTATCAAGAATAAGCATTTGCTAACAACTCACTAGTGTCAAAGAAACAAGTTAAATGTGAAGTAAGTACAAATATGTAAAGCCTTTCTTACATTTGCTCCCTTTACCCTTCATGTCGCTTGACTTCTAGTGGAGTCAATACATGTAACTTGAGCTAATTAGGTATGTTTTTATTATCACTTACTTTCACGAACATTGTCTTATCACATTATCCCATAGAATAATACCACTACAATTGTTCAAGTATTAATGCGCATAACCAACCTTAAAAGCAAATAAATTAAAGAACACTACAAATTAGAATGATTCAGCGAAGCATTTTATCAAAACAGCTAGTAAGCATTTAATTTTTCTTATCACATTATCCCATGAAACAATACCATTCATATAATTATTCAAGTATTAAATGGTATAGTCCAACTCAAAAGCATTTAAGTTAAAGAGCATTACAATTAGAATGGCTATCCATTTGGGTGTTTCATAGAATAGTTAATAGGCATCTAACAAGATTAACTCAAAATTCAAATATATAGTTGTTTTAATAAAAGAAATCACTAACATAGTTGAAAGTCATAGAAATTTTAAGACCATTGAGATGTTGATTTTCTGCAAAGCTTCAGCCTCTCAATAATAGAGGCAAAAAGAAAATTGTTAGAAAAGTTTTCAAACAAGTAATAATAACTTGCCTTTTATTGCAAACATATATTTTGAGAGGGTGATTTGTGATTGACAAATGCTTGATCGATGCCGGTTGATTTTAGGTTATTGGTGTTGATAAAAGGAGGCACAAGAGTTAGCCAATTTTGGTGGGAAGAAAATTAGGATTTTAATGGAGGTGTATTTGTTATGGTGGAGACAAATGGAATAATGGTTTCAAAATGGCTGATGGTGGTGGTAAGAGTTGTACAAATAAGAAAAGATAACCTCAGGAGCAGGGAAGAGACAGTTTGGATGGATTTGAAAAAGAATGAGTGCATACATGTTTGTCATGCCATTTTTTCCAACCTCTATGGGTGTCAAAAAAATAGATTTTTTTTTTTGCTTTCTAACGTCTTTTCCACAAATTTTTGACATTCAATTTTTGCCATAAAAAATGATGTTGGAAAACAGCTATACTTTTATAGTGTTTAATTGAATTATATAAGTTAGATTTAGAATACAATTATAAGCTTGTACATGTGAATCATTTATTAATTTTTTAAAAAAGGTTAAAATTAAATTTTAGAATTTATATTTAAAATATAAGAAGGAAGGCAATTCCAAACTAAAATAAAAAGAGGGAAAATAATAGCCAAGGTAAATTACACTTTTAGGATTAAAAAAAATGGCTAATATGAATTGTGTATTATATATTAAGCAACCATTTTTCTTTGTTTCTAATAAATGTTGGTTAAATCTAAAAACAAATGCAACACTATTAAAACTATTGCTTATTTTAGCTTTTAGTAATGATTTTTGAGCATTGCCTAATAAGAATTGCTTAAATCAAAAAGCAAAAGCAATATGATAAAAAATGTTTCTTATTTCAACTTTAGGCAAAGGTTTTTGAATTATGGTTATTTAGCATTGCTTAAATCCAAAAGCAAAAGCAACATCATAAAAAACTATTATTTATTCTAACTTTATGCAATGGTTTTTTAGCCATTGCAAATTTTAGTATTGCCATAAGTCAAAAATATTATAGTAAAATGACAATTACAAAAGACTTGGCCTCAATCCAGGATTTGGATTTAAGTGGTGACGAAGATCTAATTCTTTGTTTGAATTCAAGCATAGACTTTGATAATCATAAGACATTTAATTTGATGGGGGCATTTCTCTAGTTCAAAGGTGCTTAATCAGGGGTGGTTTAGGTTATGATATAGAAATTTTAGAATTTTGATGGCATGGCGATGACTTCACATTTAGGTCCAAATTCATATTTTATCTCCGTTGACTTAAAAGAATGCTATTCAAAAATTTTGGAAGAGGTTTCGTGGCATTTTATAGGCAAATTCTTCAATGTCAAATCTTAGGGTCAAATTATTAACCAAGATGAGGTAAATATGTCCAATGCTACTTTTTGGATTTAAGTACATAATCTCCCATTTGATTATATGAATGTTGCAAATGCACCACTTATAGGCAATCAAATTGGGCAAGTTCTTGAATTTAAGGAATATGTTTATAAAAGAGTGTTTCTTACGTCTTGTATGCATATTCATATGCTAATCTCCTTAACTAGTCCTATAATGTTAGGCCTTTTGGCTTCAAAAATAAAGTAAAATTGGTGTTAGGTTAAATTTAAGTATAAGTATTTACAATATTTTTGTTTCTGCTATGGTAAATTATTAGACATGAGTAGAAAAAATATTTAAATCTAAGGGTATGATGCCTTGATACTCCTAATCATAAATGATACAATGCTAGGGTTAGTGTGGCTCCAACTAAGAGTTTAGATAGTCTTATTGTAGACCTAGAACTCAAGCATTCAATGGCTCAACAAGATGATTTACATGTTCTAAGAAGAGATTATGTAAAACACAATTAGTTAAAGAATGAGTCATTTTATAGATCTCTAATAAACTGAAGCAAGGAGTAATAGTTACAAGCCAGGATATGAGTACACATACTTCATCAACATTGCAAGAACAACAACCTACACTAAACCCATTTGTGCTTATGGATGCTAATAAATGTTATTCTGCTTTATCTGGGTTACCTACCATAACATCAAGATTTAATAAACAAAAGAGATTTGAAAAAGGCGATGATGGGCTGCTATCTGATGTGCTTATTAAAAAGCCATTCAATGATATGGAGTGGGAAGTTAAAATCTCATTATTCACCTTAGGTTTTGCCAATAACACTCACAATGGTGGGAAATATCCAAGCTAGAAGCCAAGAGTTACAAAATTCAAGTCAGAGGTGATCATCTTAATTAATTAGGTATCTTCTCAATCTGTGTCTGCTATATCTAAGGCTGAGGAAGTGGTGATAGTTGTCAAATCCACCAAAATTAATTCACTAAACTCCTTAAATTTGTTGTGTTGGTGAGTCTATAACGAACCCTAGAGATTAGTTGATTAATTTATGATTCTAATCTAGTGATTATAATAAACTTAATAAAAGAGGGGTTCGTATTTAAATTCAAAATATTGAATAAAAGCATAATTTAAATTGTAAAGGAGAATTTAATTGGGAAAACTTCAATTCAAGAAAAATTTATAAATTCAATTCAAATATTAATCATCAACACTTAAATATTATTCCTTTTTTGATTGCTTAGCTAAGAATTATCTAGACGCTAGAATAATCCTTATCATTTTTTCTTAATTTCATTAATTCAAATCCAACATCTAAATTGAATTCTTATTATTAATTGATTCAGTATTAAGTAACCCTTGTCAGATTAATAATGACATTACTAACAGGAAGAGGCTAAAACTAAATAACAATTTACACCAGTACAAATTATTTAATTCATCTTACTTTTCCTTTAGATATTAAACATAAAGTAGGATCATAATCATTAATACCTAATTGCTTCTTATACCAAACTTTATAATAATTACAGATTATGAAATTTAGCTAGCAGATAATCACAACAGAAAATAAACCAATGGGCCTGATTAGGAAATCATCTCATGCAATCAAAAATCAATAAAAAATAGAGAAATAATAGATAACCAAATTAAGAATAACTCAGCAAAACAAATATGGTCTCACAATCAAAATAAATTGAAGCAGAATTCCTTTGAATTGAAAAAAAAATGAATTTAGTAAGTTATTGCAAAGAAAATAAAAATAAAACTAGAAGAAGAAAATATCTAAGAGAGATTATGTGTTTTTGCCCTAAAGAGACTCCTATTTATATACAAAATAGAGGGGATTATCCATTCATGATTTTGGAGTAATCTTTGAGCAATCCTAATTTAGTTAGGATTTTAATTACTTTAGTTTTCTTTTCTAGTGGTTGCTAATTTTGGTTAGACATGGTCAAAATTAGATTTTGATCTCTTCTAAAAAGTTGATAGTATGCTCTCGGACCAGCCTTGCTCAAAATAGAGGCCAAAAATTAAAATTGGCTTAGGATTTAGCGAGCTTAGCATTTTGCTTCAAATTCTAGGGCTAATTCAAACCACCAAATATTCGAATTGGGCATAGAACTCTTCATAACAATTGTAAGCATTTGTCTTATACTTCTAATAATATAAGAATCATTCTAAATGGAGGTCCAAAACTTTAGATAAAACTAAAAATTTGAAATAGTGTCAAATCATCTATCTTAATCCAAATTAATTTTTTCATAATTCCAATTTGATCACATCATAAAACAGAACACAAGTAACTCTATTTAGCATATCAACTTGACAAAAGATAAATGTAGAAGAAATAAAATATATAAATATTAAACTTATCAAGTCCCCTATACTTAGCTTTTGCACGCCCTCGGCACAAAACACAGAACTTAACTCAAAAATAAATCAAACAATCACTAATTAACAATGTTAAGATTGTAAAACTAGAGTAAGAAAATAACTAAAATTCTCAAGAGTCATAATACATTATGAACTAACACTCTTAACAAACTTAAGACTCAATATCAATTAGTACAACAGTTTTGTTCAAAAGAAAATAAATCAAATTGGTAGAGCCTTACGGGAGAAGCTCTCTTCTCTTAGTGATTATGGTAAGTGTTTTAGTCAAAGTTATTCCATGAAAATGTACTACCATAAGCTTTTTTATCATTTAGTCTCCACTACTCAAATCACATGCACAAAACAAATAAAAAGGGCTTTTTCAGGGTTGTAATGGGGTCAAGTAACTAGGGAAAGAATGATATAAAGATGATAGTATAAAATCAAAAAAACTAATAGAGCATTGAAACATAAATTTAGATGCAATTAAGATCTAGAATTTATCATCATAGATTCCAAGTACTTATCAATTTCTCTATTTTTTTTATTTTTCTCTTTTACTTTTCACCTTTTTCTTTTCAGCCATTATGATGATCACATAAGCCCTTTACATATAATTAACATACTACATACCTGCTCAAGAGCCCATCACATTAATAATTCAAATGTTTTACTAATATCTAAGGTTAGATAAAGACATTAAAGATTTGTTAGTGGGTTACAGAAGAAAAAGTCAATCAAGCTCAAAAAGCGTTTATCAATGGTGAATCATAGGGTTGGCTATTTGGACTAAAATAGGTCATTCAAAATTAGCCTTAATCATATTTATGTATGCATGTATCAATTGTAATATAAAAAAAACTCAAGACAAAATCTAAAGAAGCAAAACCATGAGAGAATATTATACACAAAAAGAAGAAGAAATTGAAATGAATGTTCAGTCTATATGCTCAAAACCTCACAAGTTAAAATGTCTACCAAATTTAATTTACTAACATTCCAAAATCTATTACTATACTAATCAATTTCAAGATGTAAGTCAGTTTATTCAATCATGCTATATAATCTTCAAATCCTATTAATTTTTGCTTATGGCATAAAAAAAACTCATTATCATTGAAAAGCACCTACATAAACAAATATTTTTTAACTTACAAACAATAAACAAAAATACTAAAATCCTCCCCACTCTTAAATTTTACATTGTTCCCAATGTATGATACATAATCATCAGCAAGTCAAGAACATATAAAATAAAAGAGATATGGTAAGAGAGCAAATGTGGTGGTGGCTTCTTAACCACTATTAGGTTGCCATCCAAGCAGCACATTTGTTTAATGCTATTGACTCGATGAGGTAGCTCTCCTCAATCTAGCTTCAATTTTAAAAATCAACAAGATCAATAAAAAAAATGGAGTAATCACCAGCAAGGTATTTCATAGCCTCAAATATATTAAATTTATGGTGTCTTTATCACATTTCATGGTGAGTATGTTGTCATGGACACCAATTTTGATTTTAGCTATTTTGAGGAAAGGCCCTCTTAAAATGATTAGGGTTGGATTTGGTGAAACATTATCTTCTATGTTTAAAAAGTAGAAATCAACTAGAATTATTAAATCATTAAGTTGCACCAAAACATCTTTAACTACCTTTCAACGTATGCATTAAATCAGTTTGCCAACTGTATAATCATACAAGTTTCTTTTAAAGGATTAAAATTCAAATATGCATAGATAGAATAAGGTATTATATTTATGGATGTACTCAAATCTAACATAGTATGTTCAAAACGAGTCTTACCAATGACATATGGATTTGTGATAATACTTGGATTCTTACATTTTTTGGGCTCTTTTTTTTTTTTTTTTAATAACAACAGGCACACTTTCTCTCACACTAATTTTCTTCTTAGCTCTTAGTTTTTGCTTTGTGGTGTTTTGTGGAGATAAAAGCCATCGCATTGAAGCCTCAATTGGCAAAGGCAAAAAGTAGGCGTTCGCACTATTGTTAACACCCATTACTTCTATCTCATCATCTTCATTGAAGCTATTACTAGCCATTTTATGAAAATCTGATTTGTTCTCTTCTACGGTAAGAACCCCTCTAGGCCTACATCAGTGACCCCAGAAACTACATAACCAGCACCATATATAACAAGTAGGTGTGGTTGTTGAAACAAAAGAAGACCCACATTGTATCTCTGGGAAAACTGAGTTCTGAATTGGGGGTGTTTTATTAGTACTTCTGTTTGAGTTCTCTTGCACATTCCCATCGACGGTACTGTCCAAACTTGACATAGAAGCTTGTTTACTCAAACGAGTCAAATTTGAATCATTATGGTAAGAATTGAGTTGGGCACAGTTAGCAGCATTGTGAACCATTCCCTGCAGGCTATCTTTCTTTTGCTTTAACTCTTTAGATGGAGAAGACAATCTTGGCAAAAAACAATCATGATCATTCAGAACAGAACAAGGCTTAGATTTTTGATCAATTTTGGAACCAGATTTCTTCCCTGACTTCCATTGCTAAAGACATCCGAGATTCTTTTTAAACTTTTGTGCCCTCTTTGATGTGAATTTCTTTATGTTTTCCCCGATAATACCTTTTGGAAGGTTCTCTTTTGAGGAATTGTACTTGGATTGTTTAAAGGGAAGTGCCTTAGAGGCCAAGTTGGGGGTTTTTGAGATATTTTTTGGCTTGTGGACAGGGACTTTGGAAGAGGAATGAGAGAGAAAGAATTTAAGGCAACCTTTTAGGGCTTCAATGGAGGTATTAGAAGAATCACAACTATTGCAACTGTTGGACATGCTATTGAAATCCTGCAATAGGCTTCTAGGACTATTCTTCTTCCTCAATGCAGTAATCGTCTGCTTGCACTCAGGCGTTGATCCTTATTGATTTACCAGTGACTTCCCATCAAAGTTGATTGAGCCATCAATCGATTTGTTTTCGAATTTTCTTTTGTCAATGACGAATATAGCGGACTTCTAAGGACTGACTGCTAAACAATCTCGTTTCCTCATTCTTCAACTTAATGTTGCCTGCATGTCAATCATCCAATGGCTAATTTGTGTTGTATACAATACAACAATAAAACATTTATACCAAAGAAAATACGTATAATTTACATTAATAAGTATTAGTATTTTTTTATAATATGATTTTTATATTTTTAAGACAAATAAAAAAACTAAATATTTAATCATTCATATTTGAGTTGATTTTAATTTTTTTATATGCGGATTGTTAACTTTTTTTATGTAATTTTAATTATATAAAATTTAAATGATTATTTTTCATAGTATGCTTTGATATATAGTGTGGATTGCAAACTTGTAATGGATGAAGCTAGTGCATAGTTGTGGATCTTTACTTCTTTGGTAAAATAATGGTAAATCTTGAAGTGTACCAATTTATGATATGTAAATAATGTTCTGTGGAGAGAAATGCTAGTTAAATCCTCACAATTTGTAGGAAAAATTACAATTTGTCCATGTAATTTGAGTCATTTTAATTACATTGTTCATTTCTATTTTAGAGAATAAAAATGTGTTTACAAGTGATTGCTTTTGCTAAATATTACCCACCCAATATAAAATTCCTTCCGTAATTTTCATATTCTTTTATTATTATTATCATTATTAAATTTAATTTATTATCTATATAGATCAATTTAACATTATCATTTAATCATATGTCGTTAAGTCTTTAACAAATTATTAAAATATTTTTATTATTGATAAAATTTTAAATTATTTTTATTTTTATAATAATATGATATCATGTATTTATTAATAGTATAAAAAATTTTATATTGATAATATATTAAATTTAATATATATACTTTTCAAATAATAATACTAAAATAACATAATATAACGATGAATACAAACTATTATTGCGCTCGCTATAACACACATTTCGATTCATTTATTGATTTAATTGGATGAAATAGTCACTTACATGATTCAATTTCATCACCAATTTAAAGTCCAATCTTACCCCTTTAGCTTTAATTCTTTGTTGGAATTGATTCCGAAGAAATCATATTTTCATTATTTTAGGAATAAATTATACTTTTTCTACCATTTTCAGTTAAATTTTAATAATTAATATCTATTAATTTTTATTTAAATTAATTTTATTCTTTAATTTTCACAACAAATACAATATCAAATACTTTAAAAAATCAATTATTTTTAAGATGGCAAAATTTGACATAACTAGGCGGAATGTTGATTGCAATATATCATTTTGTCTAAAGTAAAATCCTTTTATTTTAAAACAAAACTCTTAACTTTATATTTTAAAAAATCCTGCTTTCATATTTAGTTTACTATTTTAAAAAATCAATTAATTTTTAAATAGTAAAATTTGACATAATGTTAACTGCATTGTATCATTTTGTCTAAAGTAAAATCCTTTTATTTTATAACAAAATTCTTGAGTTTTTATATTAAAAAAAAATCTTGCTTTCATATTTAGTTAATTTACAATGTGAAGACTAGCTATTTCTTAATATTACTAAAAAATGTATTTGTTGTCAAATAAGGATAAAAACTTTAAAATTAACTAACATGAGTCCATAAAAAAAAAAAAACAGAAAAATACAAACCGATCAATTCTTGCAAACTCAAAAGGGTTGTCCTTGCTGTGTATTAATCTATGATATCTCTATCAAAAAATTTTTCATTGCATTATTGCCTGATAACCATAGTCTCAAACAAGCTCTAAGAATATACAATAGAAAGATAAATTTTGTATTTTAGTTTGACAAAAAATATTAATTTTAAATTTGGAAAATAAAATGCCCTTCTTTTAATCCATTTAACAGTTTTTTATAATCCAATCAATGTTTTGTCAAATCACATAGGAATTTATTGTTAAGAAAGTGGTTGTTTTTTCAATGTGTTAAATTTTACATTTATTTTGAAAGTTAAAGGATATAATTAATTCAAATAAAAATTAATAATTATTATTGAAATTTAAGTTAGAAAGGACATCATTTTTCTAAATTATCATGATCCTATATATTATTTTATTAATAATAAAATATGTAAACAACATAAAAATATTTTAATTATATATAAATAAATAAGAATTTTCTATTGAAAATATTTTCCGTTAAAAGAGAGAAAGGCCAAAAAGATTAACATATTAATCCTTTTTAAGTCGGCCCAACTACTACTGCACTCTATATATTCCAAAAATATCTTATTACAATTTATTAAATAAAAAGGGGAATATTCCATTCATCATTGATCTCATTGGTAGGTGTTTGGATTTTATTAACTAAAAAAGGGAATACTCCATTTATCATTGATCTCATTGATAGGTGTTTGGATTTTATCAACTTAAAAAGGGAATATTCCATGAATTTATAGAACTTCTTTTAATTATCTCTCCATGCGGAGCAAAAGACAAAATTGATTAAGCATTAGATTATAAAAAAAAAAAAAAACGAATGGCGATTATACGCAAAGACAGAACCTATCGCTTATTAATATGTGATAAATAAAGACAAACCTAAGAAAAATATTTTTAAAATTGTCTCTCTTGCAATACTGCAAGTTTCTACGAAAACTTGCAACTAAAAAAATATACTTTTATTAATTTTTTATAATATGTTATAATTTTATATAAACTTATATATATATATATATATATATATATAACAAGCATACAAAAAATTCTAAACTTTAATGATTGAAATTACAACACAAATAATTTTTTGAAATGAAAAAATTATAACTTATTTGTGAAAAATTTGTGAAAATGATAAAAAAAAAATTACAAATCCAGAATCCTTTTAAATTTACATGAAAACAGAGCCCAATAAACAATAGGGCCCCAATCAAACCATTCAAGTGAGATCGAATTAACCGATTTAATTTCTCTCTTTTTCTAATGCATTGCAAACTTAACTTTAACAAGGTTATCTTGTTCACACTTACCATGCTACTTCATAAATACAATTTTTTTAATTTAATTTCTATTTTTAATCTAATTTTGATATATTTAATTTCTTTTAATTTTATTTAATTTTTATTTTTAATCTAACTTTTGATAAATTTAATTTTTAATCAAATTCTTCCGTTAATTCATCTGACATTTTATTAATTAAAATAATGATTTAAAACTCTTGTGCACAATATTGATGTATAATAAAGAAAATAAGACTCACCGTAAAAAGGAGTGTCTATATGGATTAAGGGGCATTACCCCTTAAAATTTACAAATGCAAAAGTTGTTTGTTTTTACCTTTTTCTAAGTAACTTCCCAAAATTAGAGTATTTTGTAAAAATTCTTAACAATTTATAGTTTATCTCATCTAGAAAATAGTTTCTAATTTTAAGTTTACTATATTCTTTGGACATTATTATAATAATACTCCTTCACTATGGAAAATTCAGTTGTACCACAGCTATTGCGTAAAAGACTAGTCCATCACCACAATCTCATTAAGGCGCTAATAGTCTTAAAATTCCTCTACCTCCTTATTGATCACAAATTGACGTCCCGATATATTAAATTTATGGTTTTTAAAATGAGCCACTAACTTAATACCATTAGTTCAATCATCTCATGATTAAACATGCCATCATATATTGAATTTATGGTTTTTAAAATGAGCCACTAACTTTAATATCATTAGCTCAATCATCTCATGATTAAATATGTCATCTTATCACGTTTGATTAAATATATTCAGAAGATAATTAATATTTTACTACTTATTAATCACAACTCTCTCTCTCTCTCTCTCTCTCTCTCTTTTATTCTTAGAATTTTGAGGAATAACTTATTGATTAATAATGGATGAGACTAGAAACTAATTAAAGAAATTACAAATTATCTTTTTGAAGGTTGACGATTAAAATCTTACATATTATCCATCAGATTTTTAAAAAAAGTAAAATCATATATATTACTGTTAAAAAGTAACAAAAATGGCACATTTAAGCCACTTATGATCTTGGTCTTCTTTTCTTCTTCTAATTTAATCATGTTGTGATATGAAAACCACTATTTATAATTAAATGAATTGAAAAAAATTTTTTTTTTTCACTTTTTCCACTAAAATGGCACAAGTGGCTCTCTGTTTCAAGAAAAAAATTATAACAAAACTCTTTTACATTTTCATCAAATACAAAACCCTAATCCTATTTTAGTTGTAAACTCAAAAATCTAACGTGCAATACAAAATGCAAATTCAACAAATGCATCAAATAAAAATTAAAAGAATTTTGTATCATTTGCAAAAATTAAAACCATTTTGCATAAAAAAAATCAGGAAAAAAAAGCAAGTTTTATAGAATACATAATAAGATACTAACTTAGTTTAATAAAATCCAAAAATCTTACGTAAGATTTTAGAAGCAATTTTAAACACCAAATTCCTTAGTCCTCTTCATTTTTCTTCAATAATTCTAATTTTATGTTTTTTTTGTCAAACTGAATGATAATTTAAAAGGAAAGAAATGAAGATTAAAGATCAACTTGGAGGTCACGAGAGGTTTATATGTGTCACTTTTGTCAATTTTAATAGTAACATAGATATTTTTTTTAAAAAAAATCAGAAATAATATGTAAAATTTTAAAGTTTATGTATCTTGTTTTATCATTTGCTCAAATTTCAGGAGATAGTCTCCATTTTTTCCGACTAAATACAAGAAGATTACAACCCTAAGATGTTTAATTTAAGAAAATAATACAAGACTAAACAATAACTCTCCAAGAAGATTACAACCCTAAGATGTTTAAGTTAAGAAAATAATACAAGACACTAATATGCTACACTAATATGTCAGACGGAGCACATGTTTGGAGAGACATTAGTATTGTTTCCCTCATATGAGTACAACCATGCAGCCTCTGAAACCCATGGCAGCAAATCAGTAAATAACGGATGGAATCAAATCATTCAACAAGTTGTACATTATACAATTACATTACTACTTGTCATACAGTTTCTTTGTTTTCATTTTCTCATTTAATTATTTTGGCCTAAAAAATTGATTTGATTTAGCATTTGAATTTATATACTTTAAAAATTATCGTAATTTCAACTCTTTATTTCCATTATTAATAGTATTAACCCCCTAATTTTAAACTTGGAACAACTATTTTAATATTATTTTGACATTTAACCTGCATAATAAAGTAATGTTAGAGATATGTTTTTAGACATATTTAAAATTATACTCTTTTACAGATATGAACTATAGACTTTACAATACGAGACCATCCATATAAGAGAATGTGACTAATGAATGTTTTTTCATTATTTTTCTGCAGGATATCTTAATGTTTTCTATTAAAAATCTTCAAAGTTAAAATTTGTTACCATCCTCACTTTTGACAAAATAAATGATTTATATTTTTCTATTTATTGATAATATAAAAATATTTTACATCTACAATGAATCAAATTTAAACTCCAAAGATAATATAAAATCATTCATGAAATTTATCTTCTTGCCTTTTAAAATCAATTATCACTACTCAATAATTCTCAAAATGTCGAAGTTAGGACTCAATTGCTTAGGTTTAGGGTTACACTTACATCCTTGGAATTTGCAATTAGGGCAACAAATGTCATCAATCTTCAAATACTTAACTATTAAGGGTCTAATTGATTTTGAACGAGTGATGTCATTTCTTAAGAAATGAGATCAAGTGAGATGAACTTTTGCTTAATTACTTACCATCAAAATGATGGGCAAACACATTTGTTGATATCATCGACTATGAAGAACATTACTTTTGCTACCCTACATTGAAAAATGGACAAGGCCTTGGGATTTTTAAATGAGTTAAGCTTTTAGGGAACATGCTGCCCCATTGTACTCATAATGAGCTCCACAAACACAAAACTCCTTTTTGAACTCATAGGATTCCCTTCAATTTGCATAATTAATCTCATCATTAGGTAGTTAGATTAGATCCATAATTATTTAGGATTAATGTTTGATCTCCGTTGCTATTATTGGTTTCATGCACGAGTCACGTGTCATTCTGATTTGCCTTTTACACAAAATTCACTGTATTAGCAGACAAATCATTCTCTCCCAAATTGATGAAAATGAAAATTTAAGCATCTTAAGGCCTCATTTAGGTATTGAGTCCCAATTAGCATGGACCACGTCTTTAATATTAAGACAAATTAGCCATCATAATATGACCCACTAAACTCAAATTAATATTCTCTAACCTAAAGTATGAGAGAGCAAGTGGAAAAGCAGACAGAAGAAAAAACAATGTACGGAGAAGTGGGGCCAACAAATCATTCTATCAACAACTACTAAATTCCAAGGAGTAACCTAAACGTAACTACGAGCTATAAACTTACTTTTCAGGAAGGGATTTTTTTAAAAAAATTGGGGATTTAACGTTGCGAACCCGTTCTGCATATTGGAAGCCGACAAACTTTGACCGCCCTTCTTCTGTCGGCTTCTCTATGTAATATGCTTGTTTAAGTTTAACCACACTTGGCTTGGCTACTCTGACTTAGCCGCCGTCTTCAAAGGGTAAAAATATCTAAGATCATGATTTGGCACATTGACATTTTGATGCCATTATATATGCAAATGGGAAATTCTCCTTGCACACTGATCTCTACATAATTTTCCATAAAAAATTATGGGATCCAATGACACATCTTGATAGGAAAAGATTAAATGATTTACTTTAAAAAATAATTTCACATAATTTCATGATACTAATATATAATTTTAAAAATCTCAGGGTCATGGACATCGTTATTCCTACTGAGCTTCACGATTGGATTTAGGAAGATTGGGAGTCCAATAATTTTTTATTTGTGTAAGGGAATTGTGTAAAAATATAATATGTATTTAGTATTCTTTATGCAAATAATGCATGTTAAAAAGCATATTTAAAATGAAAAGCTTCTTACACATCTAAAAAAAAAAAATAATGTAGTACACACATTTCACCTTTCTTGCATGAGGAAAATTAGGATGATATTGTATTTGTAGCCGGTTAGTGTAATTCTATTTAAAAGTGCTTTTGTAATCATAAATTAAGAAGAGGCATCTTACTTAGGGATGGAGCAAGAAATAAGAAGGGCGCTAAAAATAAAAATTAATAAATAATTAATTAAAAATTATATTATTAGATAAATATTTATATAATAAGATGTTATACATAAGAGGTTTCAAATAGGCACAAAATATAATAAGTGGAGAAAAATTAATATTCAAATTGATATATTAGTCCTAACATGCATAACACTTGTATCATCACTGAGAATCAAATTAAACAAAGAAAAATTCACATTGTTCTAATGCTACAAAAATAAGCAAAGAAATTGTTCAAGTATACAAACAAATTATCATATTTTTTTAAGTCTGCAATATTAAATCATGTAATAGATCATATATTTTATCAATATCTAAAAAAATTGTGAGGGATAAAGTAAAATCAAACTATATTTTTTTCAAAAATTTTATTAAAAAAAGATAAAACAAATACAAATAATTGTATGGAAGAATGGAGTGTCCGTTGGGGTGGGATGGGGTGGGGGGCCTTCTTTCTCTGTCCTTATTTTATTAGTGGAGTAAGAAAGTTATGAGAGAGTAACTATACATGTGTGGTTCCCATGCAATAATTGTAAATCATTGTTGTAGGCTGGCCATAAACAAAGCAAATGACTTTTGTGGAGTTTGGAAGATATTGTGGCCAGTTATGATGAACTTGATTCAGTTTGGACTTTAGTAAATATTATTTAATTAGCCTTCACAAGCACCAAGAAAATAATATCACTTTGAAACCCTAGGCAGGGACGAAGTTAAAGAAAAAGGTTGAAGGGATTAAAATGAAATTTATTAAAAAATTTTATAAAAATATTTTAATTTATAGAGATTAAGTATATTTTTTTAAGAAAATTAAAAAATATATAATTTTAAGGTTTGAGTTTAGGGTTTAGTTTTACAATTTTTTAACTTTGGGAGTGATTAACGAGGCTTCGGCCCTGACTATAGGAAGTTCTTTTAGTTATACACATAAACTAACAGAGTCTGACTCTTGGAATTTTCACTAAGCCAACAGATATTTATTAAAGCCAAGCTGATAAGATACCAACTTGCAAAGTACATTATCATGCACGCCATGAAATCATTAAAAATCATAACCTCAAAGAAACGTACAAACTAATAATGTAGATGGGCATATGCCTACGTTTACACACTCACTGCCAAAGCACTAGGCATATATATACTGCAAGATCAGTATCATCTACGCCATTCTATTTTGTCTATTCACTCATAAAAAGATAGAATCCTTCACCAACCACCCAAACAGTCCTCGAAATCAAAGCAAAGTTTGAAACCCTAATTATGGCAGGAGCTGAATCAACCAAATATGCTTCTGCAACTTCCGCTGCTTCTAACAATATTATGCTCCAACCAAACAAGTCCTCTGTCAAAAGGTTCATCGGAGTCCGGCAAAGGCCGTCCGGAAGGTGGGTCGCCGAGATCAAGGACTCGTCTCAGCATGTGAGGCTATGGCTCGGAACCTACGACACGCCAGAAGAGGCAGCTAGGGCTTACGACGAGGCGGCCCGAGCCCTCCGTGGTGAGAACGCCCGGACAAACTTTGCATCCTTGAGCAACGCCGCAGGCCAATCCGGTCCGAACCCTAATAGTGATGGAAGACATGGATTGAGCTTTGCTTCCTTGAAGGCCAAGTTAAGCAAGAACCTTCAAAGTATCATGGCTAGGGCAAGTGATAATAATCACAAGCGTTCAAAGAGTAGGGTAAGTGACCATTTTACCCTTGCTAGAATATTTCACCGTAGGAGTTACAACAATTACCAAATCCCTCCGATGGACATGAAGAACATTGAGAAAGTGGTTCAACCTAGCATTATTGTGCCTCCTGTGGAAAGTGATCAAATAATTCCTTCTTGGGAAACCTCTAGTGTTTCTGATTGTAGCTCGGAATGGGTCGGGTTCCGGCAGCCCGGTTTGGATTCCGACGGGTCAGATTTGGGTGAGGTTAATGTTGGGGATCAAGGGCTTCTAGAGCAATTGATGGGGTGGATAGATAGCCCAGATCATATAAGTGCAAGTAACAGTGAAAGTGAAGGTTCAAGGAGCAAAAGGTTTAAAGTGTCTTCTTCTGTGCTTGTTCCTCCCACTTTCAGTGGGTCCCCATATAATGATTGTGGTTCTCCATATAATTATGGTTGTGGCTCTCCATATAGTGGCTATGGCTCCCCATATAATGGTGGGAAGTGAAATTCAAGTACAATATATGGTGAGGTTGTTTGGTAAACTAAACTAGTTTTAAGCTTCTTTCAAAGGTGAGAAGTTCTGATGAGTAAGTTCATGTTTTGGTGATATAAATCCTTCACAGCATGTAAATATTGAAAGAAGTTTGGTTATGGCAAAAAATGGTATCCAATATATATAGCTGAAATGATGTTTTATATGAGTTGAATAAACAGTAAACTCATCATAGGCAATTGTTTTCCTTTTAAAACACCAGGTGAATCAGGAGTAATTCCACTGTAAGGTTAAGCCATGCCAGTGGATTCTTTGAAAATTTATAATAATATTTATATATCATTTAATTTCTTAAGATCGTTTGATAATAAAATTCAAATTTAAGACATAAGTAGATAAAGATCAATAATAGACCTAATCAATTAAATCAATTTAAAAAAATTTCATTAACAAGTAATTTTTTTTTCTTGAATTTCTACTAAAAAAAGGACTGATTGGAATTATTAATAAAGATTGGTAGTTATTAGGAGATTCTTATTATTATTATTTTTTTTTTAAATTTCGTTCAACGGGGTCGACCTTAAAAGTATTGTATAGGAAATTATAATTTAAGGATTTAACTGAAAGCAATTTTTGGAATAATATACAAATTTTCTTATACGTTGGATGGGCTAATACATAATAATTATATAAAAGTATAAAAAAAATTTGAAAATTTTGAGGAGTCCAAACTTCTCTTGTCCCCTTCCCTCCCAAAAGTTTTAAGTTTGATATTAGCAATAGCATGAGACTAATATTTGATTAATGTTCCCACGTGGGGTTGTTTGGAGCAATATAATTGAGAAATGCAATATGGACATACACACGAGACCACCATGCCAAGCTAGTCAGATTCCAATTGAGTAAGTGCACATTAAATTACTACTTCCTATAGTTTAGTCTACACTAGGTGACCATAATATATATATATATATATATATATAGATGGTAAAATATTACCCCTAGATATCCATTACAATATTGATCATTAAATATTCATGAGGTGTAGTGATAGGTGCACTATGTAAGTGGATTCTACATATGAATTCATCTACAATATTAATGAAGTGAGTATTGGAGTAAGTGATTAAGAGTGTTAGTCATTTTTCATAGGTAAAATCTATCTACCAAATTTCATTATGATTTAACATGAGTAATCATGTGCTAATTAAGATTTAAGGATATACCGAATGTCTGTCAAAATATATATCAAATTCAACCTGGCTCTTCTGATCCATCCAGTGATTAACATGTTAAATTTTTATTGTAGATTTACATAGTTCAGAATTTTTTAATTAATATCTGAATTACACAAATGCTAAATTAATATTGTAACAAGTTCATATTTAGTGATAATGTTGTTGGGTTTAAACTAACACTTAGACCAAAAGTGATTTACAATTATGTGAGCTTTTGTCATTAGGCCTTACTATGATGGGTTCATTTAGCTCAATAGGATTTTGTATATACATGATAGATCCCTACTTTCATCCTAAGTCAATCTTGTAATTTCCCTTCTAGAATTTGTAGATTTTTTCTCCAAAGGCTGCTAGGATTCAAGAGGAGTGTACCTATTAGGAATTCATACATATCGAAATCAATGGATTCACAATCTACTCCAAGAAAATATTTGTAATTTATAGTTATTACTGATTTTGCACATTATTTATGCTATGTAATGTGATTTATTTCTCCTAATAGTTGGTTCGATTTCTATCTCAATTCTTGCAATTGGCATCTTACATGACTAAATATTATGCAAATTTGAATGAAAAATTATATATATATATATATATTATTGTTCATAAAATCAATAAAGGAAGTAAGTTCTTTGTTTTCAAAATTAACATTGTTGACGGTTGATTTTGATAATCGATCAACTAAGGATTCTAAGAACTAAACTATTGTTAAGAATGCAAAGAATGTAAGAGGATGGCGAGAGATTCAGAGGAAGAGCAGAGAGAACACGGAGAGTTTTATCGTAGTTCGACTAAAGTCAAAATAACCCCTATATCCACGGTGGTTGTATTAGCTTTCATCGGTTGTTTCACTATACAGTCATGCAGAGCAATAGTACATATGTCTATGATTATTTCTGCAGAGTTTTTGCATGAATTTTCTCTATATCTTGATACAATGACTCTCCTCCCTATTTATAGGCATACAGAGGGTTACAAATGTAATTTGACAAACTGTAAAAATTATCATTACTGCCATAGTGAGATTAGGCTTAGCGCATTGTGCCAAGTGTGCTCGTGATGAGCTCGTTGCGAGCATGAGATTGGGCTTAGCGCATTGTGCCAAGTGTTCCCAAATTGGAGATGGGGCTTAGCGCATTACGCCAGGTGTGCTCAAGATGAGCTCGTTGCGAGCTTGAGATTGGGCTTAGCGTATTGCGCCAGGTGTGCCTGAGATGAGCTCGTTGCAAGCTTGAGATTGGGCTTAGCGCATTACGCTAGGTGTGCCCAAACTGGAGATGGGATTTAGCATATTGCATCAGATGTGCCTGAGATAAGCTCCTTGCGAGCTTGAGATTGGGCTTAGCGCATTGCCCCAAGTGTGCCCGAGATGAGCTTGTTGCGAGCTTGAGATTGGGCTTAGCGTATTACGCTAGGTCTGCCCGAACTGGAGATGGGGCTTAACACATTGCGCTAGGTGTGCCCGAGATGAGCTCGTTACAAGGTTGAGTCCATAACCCATTTCTATGACTTTTCGACTTCCGTGAGTGATGCAATGTTTACTGCTCAGTAAAACGTCCTTTACCAGTTTGGCAAGAATTAAATGCCAAGTTGTGTTAAGCCGTTGCATCGTGGGTCTTACGAAGAGTTTTTGAATCTAACGGTGGCACTGTACCTGATATAAATTGGGAATACTCTTTTTTCCCTATTTCACTCTGCCATTCACAATTTGGTATTCAGACTTTTCTTTCTCTCCTTTTTGGCCAATTTGTGACCGTTTAGTGTTGTTTGCCACTTTTGAAACTGATCCTACTTTTCATATTCATGGCTCGCAGCTTCAGGTCACCGGAAGCTAGTTATTTGCTCATTCTCTAAACTTCATTTCCTTATTAGCATGGTGAGTTCTTTCTTCCCGACTCATGGTTTCTGTTTTGAAGGTCCCATGTATTTTATCTATTCATTGTTGATGGGCTACGAAATGCTATTTGATCTTTTGCTTTCATTACCTATGTGATTCATTTTGGTTTTGCCTGCTGGTAGGAATTAAGGTTTCTAATTGCTATCTAAACCCCCTTATTAGCTCCTTGGGCCTTAATGGTTTGATGGTTAGGCCTCCCAGGTGTTTGTATTTGAGCCTTGGTGACTAGAGGCATATAGGAAACTATCGATTTAGGGCAGAACTCCCTAAGTGAGAGAGTCAGTATATATCTAGCAACCTGATTGTTTATTTTTCCTTTCTCTTGTGTAGATGCCCCCACCTCATAGATGCCGCAGTCATCAGATAATGAGTGAGGATACCGAAACTTCCAAACAATCTGGGGGGCTAAAACACGTCATTAGAGGTGCGACATCTTAGAGTGGTAAGGTCACAAGTGAGTTTGAGGCTCGTGCTAATCCCGAAACACTAGTTGAATGATCCTCTTTCACCGTCATCCTTCAACCATTAGGTAGGGTGAGCTTGAGGGGATTGTTCCATCATATCTCTTCCTCGAAAGGGTGCCACGTTTTAATACCTGCTTGCAGTAATCATGCAGCTCATCCCCCTAACAGATACATTACGATCAGTGTCCAACACCTTATCGTCAGATTCAGGTTTCCAGTGGCCCCCTTTATCATTAACCTTTTGAATGCACTTCAGCTTTCTTTTTCTCAGTTAACCCCTAATGCATATTATAGTTTGATTTCCCTAGCACTTGTCTACCTTAGAAATGGCCTTCCCCTTCCCTCGGCTAGAGTCCTTTGTCACTTTTTTAGTATTAAAAGCATTGGATTCCAGGAGGGGATCTATTACCTTTCAGCCCATCCTTCCAAATACAAAAAGATTTTACCCTAAGGGGAGGCCAAAGGAAAGTCTAATGTGGGGTGTTATAAAACCTACTGGTTCTATGTTTCCTGCCCTTCTTTAAGGAACCTTCACAACCATTCATTTGTACTGTACCCCAGTAAGTGGGCTAAAAAGTATGCAGGTTAATTTCTAGCACTTATTTTTCCTTGTTTCAAATCTGAGCTTTATTTTATGTTCACAAGAGGAATCGGGAAGGAGATACCAGACTTTAGTGTTGAGAAAGCTGGGGTACTTGATCAGTTCGCTACTTCTGAGGACTTTTGAAACAACTTGAAGTTTGATGAGGAGCTTTTACGAGCTTATGGACTTTCTCCTGCACTTGACAGTGAACTTCTGGATAGCTAGTGAGACGTCGAAGCTCTCAAAGACAGGAACTTTGCTCCAGCGGACTTTGGACAGCCTAAAGATATGGGTAGACTTAATTTTTTTAGGCCTACTTCTTTTTCCAAACCAAAACTTGCTGCCACCCCCAGTTCTAAACTTGTCACCATCCCGAGCCTAGTTTAGGCAAATGGTCCTTCTCCTTCGGCCATTGCAAAGGGGATTTTGCTAACTCTAACTCGTATTTCTCAAGTGAGGCCACTCAAGGTCGAGAGGGGTCTATCAGAGTCTCTTGATCTTAGGGAAAGGTCCTCCGATGAGCCTCTTAAAAGATTGATAAAGGTAAGGAGGTCGTTGTTGGTTTGGAGGTGGAGTCTCGGGGTTTGCCAGTAGCCACTTGAAGGTTTGGGTCCAGTAATGCTGAGATAGCTCAACTTTATTTAGGAGAATATGAATCAGATTTTGGGGACCCATTCGATGCCCATAGAAGAAGAAGGGATGCGTGGTGGCCCTTTGGCAAGCTTAATGGGTCACCAGTTCTTACTAGTGAGTGGCATTCTTTCTTAACTTCTTTTTCCTCTTGGTTGATGATCTAACCCTTTTTAATGTTTATAGGGAGCATTAGAGGCGGTTAAGCTAAGTAATGAGGCCGTTACCGGGGACAAGGAGTGAGGCAAACTCAAGGGTGACCTGAATGCTGTGATCAGGGAGGCAGTTGAGCTGAAGAAGAGGCTTAAGAATTCAAAAACTTTGTTGTAGAGTGCTGAGGTTGCGAGGAAGAAGGTTGAGAATGCCTTGGCTCATGAGATGACAAGACTAGCTTCTGAGCTTCAAAAGGTGAGTGATGAGCTAAGGCAAAGGAAGGAAGACTTGGCAGTGCTGGCAAAGGGAGTCAAAGCTTATGAGAAGAGAGCAAGAGTTGTAACAGAGAGAGCAGCCCATGCTCAAAATAGGGTTATCGAGGTCAAAAGTAGGGCTACTCTGGCTGAGGACAAGGCAAGGCGAGTAGAGGAGGTAATTAAGCAAGTCAGGGAAGAGCTGGCTAAAGCCAAGGAGGAGCTCGCATAGACTAAGGAGGGACTTGCTGGGCTAAGGAGGAGCTGGCTCAGGCTAAGGAAGAGATAGCTGTGGTGGTTGCACAGGTAGAGGATACTACTATTTCTGACACTACCGACAGCATTCTGTTCACTCTGTGAGAGAAGCACCCGAATATGGATTTTACATTTTTAGTCAAGAATATCGAATAGATAATTCGGTGCTTTATAGCAGATGCCAGGTCAGGTTCGACTCCAGGTGCAAGGATCGATGGTGTAGATTCTTCCATTCAAGTCGGCGGCCAGCTCGAAACTAGCTTGCAAGCCGAAAAGAGGGCCACAATGGCACCCACAGAACATGCAATGGAGAATATGCCTGTAGTCATCAGTGACTCATTAGCTCAAGTCTATAGCCAGCCTGGGACCAACTCATAGGTTAAAGAGAGGGCCACATCAGTGCCTAAAGAGCAGACAACAGAGAGTACTCCTGCCCCCGCTATTGACTCCTTAGCTCATCTGGACTCTCCTGCACCTTCAGTCTCCTTATAGCTTACACCACCGTGCCCTTACCTTGCCTTGTTTTTGCTCTAAGTACCTTTGATGTAACCCGTTTGAACAATTTTTTGTGATGACATTTGCATCGGTTGCGAATTTTGATTAATTCTATTTTATTTCTTGTCCTTTTGGTTCTTTCCAGGTGTGAAAGTTTGAATATTTTGTTAATTAATTATAGCTTTGCACTCACACGATGGTAGCCTTTAAAGCCTCAAAGATAATCTACCGGGCTGGCAACTTAATATTTTCTAGCCAAAATAATTCATAGGATAAGCTTTCTTTTTAAATAACATTTTAGAAGGAACATAGACTATTTTTCATGTAAGGAAAGTTTCAAGCACTTTATTGAAATTTGAATAATTATATTATAGAGTTGAGCACGACCTTATTGATAGTATGATCGAAGGTGCTCAGCATTCCATGCTCGGAGGAATTCAACTCCTTCAACATTCACCAAATGATACACCCCACTACTCAATTTCTCTTTTATTACATATGGGCCTTCCCAATTTGGATCCAATGTCCTTTCACTGGGGTTGCAAACTCCAGGCAAAATGAGATGTAGAATGAGATCACCCTCTTTGAAGCTCTGAGCTCAAACCATTCGATTAAAATGTCTTGCGACCCACTGTTGGTAGGTCGCGACCCTAAGACAAGCTACATCTCTTATTTGTTCAACAAGATCAAGACTCGCAGTGAGCAGCTATTTATTTTTCTCTAGGCTAAAAGTAGCTCTTCGATATGAAGTTACTTCAAACTCCGTCGGTATCATCACTTTAGTTCCGCGACCATCGAAAAAGGGGTTTCTCTTGTAGTGCTGCAAGCTATAGTCCTATAAGCCCATAGCACCTTTGGTAGCTCGTCTACCCATGCCTTTTTTTGGCCTCTAACTTTGTCTTCAGGATCTGTTTAATGATATTGTTCACCGCCTCAATGGTCTACTATCAAAAAACTCTTTAGAATTCTGAGGTCATTGCAAAATTGAATAAATTGCTCACTAATGAATTGAGTCCCATTATCAGTCACTATTTGTTGAAGGATACCGAACCAGTAAATAATATTATTCCAAATGAATTTCTTAATTTAAGAGGAAAAAATTTGGGCAAGCTCTTTTATTTCTGCCTATTTAGTGAAATAGTCCACAGTTACTACTGTGTATTTTCAATTTTCGAGACTTGTAGGGAGAGCTCCTATTAGATCGATCCCCCATATTGCAATGGGCCAATGGCTGACCATTTGTTGGAGGTAGGCTGGAGGAGCTCAGGGAACTTTGGCAAACCTTTGGCACTTATCACACCATTTGACGAGGTTGATTGCCTCCTATTTCATGGTTGGCCAGAAGAAACCTTATCAGAGTACTTTTTAAGCCAGTGACAGCCCTCTAATGTGGTTTCCACAATGTCTAATATGAATTTCCTCCAGGACGAAGTCACAGTAAAGACCATCAATGCACTTGAGCCGAGAAGCCCCTTATATAGAGCATATCATCGATGAAACAATATCTAGCAGCTCGGGACCGTGTGCGGCATGCTTCTAATCTATCTTTCAGGAGTTCATCATCCCGTAGGTACTTCAAGATAGGACTCATCCATAAGCCATATGCCACAATCATTACAACATCTTTTTGCTCGATACTCAGATATGGAAGAGTTTCCAATGATATTGCACCTGAAAAGTCTGTGTCCCTTATTGCGGCCAAGCAAGCTAATGCATCTGCATACATGTTTTAAGCTTAAGGAATCTAGTTGATCTCATACCTTCAAAATTTGTTAAGCAACTCCATAGCCCTTTGGAGGTAGATAACCATTTTTGGTCCCTTTTGCCTGATATTCCTCTTTCATGTGACAAACAACAAGTTAAGAGTCACTAAAGATCTTTAAAATTTTTAGCTTGTACCTCCTTTACTAGACAGAGTCCTGTGAGCAGTGATTCATATTCTGCTTCATTATTAGTAGCTCAAAATTTGAACTTTAGAACATAGAGGATTTTATGCCCTTCTGGGCTGATTACAAGGAGTCCTGCTCTTGCCTTCTACTCATATAAGGACCCATCTATATAGAGCTCCCATTATGGTCCTTCCGAAGTTTCCACCTCTTCCCTGGTAGGTTTGGTAAATTCTGCTATAAAGTTAGCTAAGGCTTGTCCCTTAATCGTCGATCTCAATTTCTAATGGATGTCAAATTAGGCAAGCTCGATTGCCCACTTAAGCAAACGACCTGAGGTGTCTGTCTTTTGAAGAGTCTATCTTAATGGATACTGAGTAAGCACTTCAATGGTATTAGCCTGAAAGTAAGGTCACAGTTTTATACACGTGACAACAAGATAGTAAACAAGCTTCTCTATAGGAGTATAGTTTTCTTCTGCATTTAGCAACCTCTTGCTCATATAGTACACTGAGAGTTACACTTCTCTTTCTTCTTGGATAAGGGTTGCACTAATAGCATGTTGAGATACTCCCAAGTAAAGAATGAGCTTCTCACTTTCTTATGATTTGGACAATAATGGAGCTTGGCCTATGTACTCTTTTAAGTGCATAAAGGTAACTTCGCACTCTTCGATCCATTCAAAGCATTTTGCTTTCCTCAGGACGTTGAAGAATGGTAGACATCTATCTATTGCTTTTGAGATGAATCTGTTAAGCACCGTGACCTGGCCAATTAGGCTCTGAACGTCTTTGATCCCGGTCGGTGATCTCATATTGATGAGTGCCTTGATTTTCTCTGGGTTTGCCTCTATTCCTCTATCATTGACCATGAATCTGAGAAATTTTCCCAAGGCTACTCCAAATGCACACTTAAGCAGATTCAATTTCATTCGGTATTTCATTAGGATCTGAAACATTTCATCTAGATCCTTTACATGATTCATGACCTGCCTAGACTTTACAAGCATATCGCCCACATTAACCTCTATAGTCTTCCCAATCTGATCTTTGAATATCATGTTAACAAGGCATTGGTAGGTTGCTCCTGTATTTTTTAGCTCGAAGGGCATCACCCTGTAGCAGTATAATCCTCGATCCATGATGAACAAAGTGTGTTCCTCGTCTTGAGACTCCATGGGTATCTAGTTATACCCAGAGTATGCATTCATAAAATTGAGGAGCTAATGCCTAGCCGTTGCATCAACGAGTTAGTCAATCCTTGGTAAGGGGAAGCTATCCTTTGGGCATGCCTTATTGAGGTCTGTGAAGTCGATGCATGTCATCCACTTTCCATTCTTCTTTTTCACTAAGACAAGGTTAGCTACCCAGATTAGGTAATGAGCCTCCTGGATAAGTTTATTAGCTAGCAATCTATCTACTTCTCCCTTCAATGCATTAGAGCACTCAGCAGTTAGTGGTATCCTTTTTTGACGGGCCACCTAGTGGTGAGGATCAATATTCAACTTATGCGACATAATTTTGGGGTCAATCCCTACCATATCCCCATGATTCCAAGCAAAAACATCCATATTTGCTTTAAGGAAATCAGCCAGCTGGACCTTTACATCGGGGGGTAGGTTCTTTCTGAGCTTAAGGCATTTCTTGTCATCTGCCTTGTCGACCCTTATCTCTTCAAGTTCTTTTATTGGTCCGGTCTCCCTGTCTACTTCTAGGTCACGGGGGTCGAGATTGTGACTGATCCCAACTAAGCTTGGAGCTCGGGGTTCTTCATTAGATACCACATCAACTCTTTTCCCCTTCTCCCTGAGCTTAACAGCATCCTCATAACATCATTGGGTTATGTACTGCTCACCTCATATGCACCTGACTCCATTCAAGGTTGGGAACCACACTATCAATGTCTTAGTGGATATGACCAGATCTAAATCATTCATCACTGGTCGTCCCAACACTATGTTGGGCAGTCTATGACCAAGAAGTCAGCTAGAATCGTGGACTGATGATCTTTGTCTCCTAGAGTGGGAGGAAGTTTGACTTACCCTAGAGAAATATCACATCACCAGTGAAGCTGAAAAGAGGTTCGGGTGAAGGTTTAAGATCACTTTAGCTCAATCCCATCTGTTCAGAGCACCTTCCATACATGATGTTACCTGAGCTGTCGGTATCCAACATGATCCTTCACACCTCAGCGTTGCTGACCTTGGCTCTAATGATGAGAGCATCATTATGAGGGCACTAGATTCCCTGTGCATTGTCGTCTACAAAGGAGATGCATTCCAAAATAGCCCTGGCTTTCTTTAACGGGTTTGTCAGACTCACAACCTGTAGATAAAATATAGCTCGCATTTCGTACATATCGTTCATGCAAGCTGCAAGAGGTTCTTGCAATGTACAACCCTCTATGGATCATGAAAATGGTTCTGACCACTGCTGTTTGCTCTTATTTAATGTTCTAGGAAGGCTACATTGTCTACTGTTGAGGTCGCTGACCCACAGGTCACACCACATAATCTTTCAAGCGACCTCTCTTGATTAGGTCCTCAATTACATCTTTGAGTGACCTGCATTCAGAGGTAATGTGCCCAATGTCATTATGGTAGGCATAAAACCTATTGGCATCACTATACTTTCAAGGGGTTAGCAAGGCCTAGGTCACCCGAAATTCTCCTTGTGCTTTTCTATGATATATATCCTCTCTAGAGTATTGGATAAGATACTATAATTATCATGGCGACCTCAGGGTTCAGGTCGTTCTATCCTAGCTTTCTTAGTAGGTTAGGTACCTGCATCATTAGTCTGGTCTATTCTACTCTTGCCACGGTTGTTCCTTCTCCCGTTCTGGCTGGAAGTAGAGCCACTCGGTTCGCCCTTCTTCTAGACTTTTTTGGATCGGAAGTTTCCTCCCACCTAACTTCTTTAGCGGCCTACTCATAGAATTCCTCCAAGCTTTGCACTGGGGATTTGTATATACTTTCATATAGCTTCCCGTCTCTACGAAGTCCTGCTGAAATCACTGTTAAAATGCTGTCATCGAAGGGATTCTCCACTTTGCTAACCTCACATAGGAATCTTGTGATGTAGTCCTTCAATGATTCATCCCTCCATTAGAATATTGTCGCCAAGTGGCAAGACAGTGTGAGCTACTTCTTGAGGGCCTTGTATTGGTCAATAAATTTATTTTATCATTCTTCTTAGTTGCTGATGCTATGAACTGGAAGACCTTTGAACCATGCTTGTGGCACATCCCTGAGAGTAGCTGGAAAGACTTGGCACTTAACCAGGGGATTGTTAGTTTGGAGGTCCATCTGGATGTTGAAAGCATCCAATTAGTCATATGGGTCACTTCTTCCATTATATGGTGGGATGGCAGGAACCTTAATTCGGTGGGGGAGAAGTTCTATCTCAATTTCTTTGGAAAGTGGGGTTCTCCCCTCATAACAACCTGACCGATCTTGGGTTGAAGGACATTTCGCCAATCATTGCACCCTTTGCATCAGCTCCTCAATCATTAGATCTTGAACTTCAGATTGTTGATTCTTACCACTATCACCACCCACCTTCAAGCCTTTGGTGCAGTATGAGTTCCCACGTCGCTGATTTTCATCGTGCTTGTGAGCTCGTCGTCGTTCCATTTCAAGTCATGAGTTGGAGGAGCAATCTGAATCGGCCTGTTGGGCTCCTTCTCCAGTCAATTTCTCCCTTTATGCTAGTATCTCTCCCTATGGATCTCGGACCACTTTCGCGACTGGGGCGGCTTCGCCCTATTTTTGTGCTCTCTAGGTGTGTGCTTGAGCTAACGCCTCGATTGCATTGGCAAGCCTTTTAACCATACTCTCGAGTGCTTCTTGGTGTTGTTGTAAAGCCTGTACGCCATCAGCCTCTAGAAGGACTTGCCAGGACTGGGTTTTTGTCTTTAAGCATGTTTCATCATTGCTCTCTATCGCTGCCTGATTAGTTAGCGATAGCATTAAAACTTTTAGTTACTTTTCCATTTGCCATCATGATCAATCGGTGAGTAAACAAGAGAGCAATTTGGTCCCACCTAGCATGCCAAAATATTAATAGTCGATTTTGGTAATCGGTCAACTGAGGATTTTGATAACCAAACTGCTGTTAAGAGTGCAAAGAATGTAAGAGGATGGTGAGAGATTCAGAGGAAAAGCAGAGAAAATAAGGAGAGTTTTATCGTGGTTCAGCTAAAGTCAAGATGACCCCTATCCATGGTGATTGTATTAGCTTTGAGTGGTTGTTTCACTATATAGTCATGCAGAGCAACAGTACATACGTATATGGCTATTTCTACAGAGTTTCTATATGAATTTTCTCTATATCTTGATACAATGACTCTCCTTTATAAGTATAGAGAGGGTTATAAATATAATTTGACAAACTATAAAAACTATCATTACTACAATAGTGAGCAATGAATGCTTGGTGTCACACAATAAATGCAGGGTAAATCATTGCTAATTTTTTGGGGACTGATTTATCAGTCAAAAGTTTGATCCAGGTTGTTGATTGGATATTCTACAATACGACTAGAAAGGAGCTCGCTAGGCATTCTGCTCTCGGCCAACGACCTGAGCTCGTACTGAGGTGAGCTACCGTCTGGCTTCTGCAACCTCGCTCCAGAGGTCATGGGCCTCTTTCCAGTGGACCAACCCATGGAACCATTGACCAGCCTATTGGACCTTTGCCAGCCCAGTTCACTTGGTTCCAAAGAACACCCATAACAAACATCTTAAAACAAAATTGTTTGAAATTTTTTACATGAATTAATTTCTAATATAATAAATGTATTTTGCACAAATAAATTTTAGGATTTGTGTATGTTTTATTGTGTCATGAAATAGAACCAATTGTGTGTTTAAGGTTTTAAGAAAGGGATTTTATCAAATTTGAACCAATTTATATTGTTTTTCTTTAAATTAATTCATGGTTTTGATTAAAATTGGTGCTATAAATTTTAGAATTTATGTTGTCTCATATTTTAATTTGATTAAAATTAGTGTGTTTAAGCTTTTGAATGAAAATTTTGATGTAAAGGGTCATTTTTAGTTTCATAAGTTTTGGCTCAAATTCAAAGCAAAGTTTGTCCAAATTTATTTAAATTATTTGATAGATTAGTTTTAGACTAAAATAAGGATGTGAATCCATAAAATAATTTGATGATAAATAGCCTAAAATAGAACAGGGTAAAATCGGGTTTGAAAATGGGTCAAACAAACCAGATTGTAGCATTCAAGCATGGAAGATGAAGCCTAAGTGTGATGCACATTCACCCATTTACGGGTGAGGTGTTTGTGACCTTTGTACTGCCTTCTTAATAGTCGTTGATGGTGATTCGAATGTCGTTTGCCTCCTTTCCTTAAGGCAATAATTTTGGATTTTTTAGAATATTCTAGAAATAAAAATAATATTATTATCCTATTTATTTAAATATTAATTTTATAATATTTGGGACTGAAATTCTTATCATGTGATTCCTGCATGTTAAGCTACTATATATATTTTTTGTAGTATGATATGATGCTGTTTGAATGTTAAATGAATTTTATATGATCATGTGTATGAAAGTGTTATTATGTAAGAATTATTAATTACTCATATTATGCTATGAAATTTTATGTAATTGTGTACCCACCTATTATGAAATTAGTTACATAAAATTTTGTTGAAAGTTACATTATCTAATCTAGTATTTAGGATAGTGCTATGTTTATAATATTTATACCCTATCAATATGATATTACTAATATTATTTGTTAGTGATAGTATGATAGCTAGGATTAAGTATTATATTCCTAAAATTTTAAATAAACTATCAATGTTAAGTTTTAGAAATGTGATATTCGATTCTTGTATTATATTACATAATCTTAAAAACCCTATCAATATTAAATTTTGTAGTATGATACTATTTATAAACTGCATAGTTTTTGAGGAAATTTTATAATATGACCATCATAAATATGCATTATAGAAATTTATAATTAATTTCATAAATTACTATTTTCTCAACCTTGTTGCCTATACAACTAACTTTCATGAAAACACAGCATGAGACTAATTATGAAGGTTGGGCTAAGTCATTGAAGTGATATCTTGCAATCACCAATTTAAACTTGACATTGAGATAAGAGGAGCCGACAATTGACGATAATTCTACTATTATACAAAGGGCTCTTCATGAAAAGTGGACACACTCAAACAGAGTGTGCTTGATGGTTATGAAGTACACCATGGACAAAACCATCAAGTAGAGCATTTTTTACTCTCAAAATGCTAAAGCTTTTCTGGACTTTGTAATTGCGAAATTTGTGCAGTTTGATAAGGTCAAGAAAGGTCATTACCTCTCTTTATTGGAGAAAACTACATATATTGGTGTTAGTTAAGTTTGTGAGCACCTTATAAAGTTGTGCATTCCTCAATTGTCTAAAAGCCATGAAAATGGACTTAGGATATAGTTATCTGATTTGGCATACCTTAGAATTTCTTCTTCCTTATTTTGATGGTCTCAAAACATCACATCACACTCAAAAAGGTGAGTGGACTATTAATAAGATAATTTCCATTATTTGTCAAGTGGAAGATAACATGAAAGAAAAGGTTCATAGTGCTCACTTCATTTCACATGGATCAAGTGTTAAGCATAGAAATAAGTCACACCAGAAGTATAACAAAGGAAAATCCAATTTCAAGAAGAAGAAAGTTGATATGAATGTGTAACACCATAGACCTAAGAAGTCCTTATTCAAAGAGACTTGTAAACTCTTTAAGAAGTATGGGTATAAGAAAGTAAATTGCTTTAAGCTTAAGAAATAGGTTAAGAAGAAAAAGAAACAAGGCATTAAGAAACAAGATGAAGCCAAGTGATGAAAAGTTAATAGTTAGATTGGAAAGTGGAGATATAGTGAAAGTAAAGCATATAGGAGTGACAGCTTTAAGTTTATCTTTCGATCATTTTTTAGAGTTAAAAGATACTATTTATGTGCCTTCTCTGAGAAAAATTTGATTTTATTGCTACTTTAGACCATTGTGCATATAGATGTCATTTTGAGAATATAAAAGTTTGTTTATGTTATGATTTTATTATGGTTGGTTCTGCTTTGTAAAAAATTGACTTAGATGTATTTGAAAATTCTATAAATATTGTAGTTAGAAACAAAAGAGGTAGAATGGATGAGAGGTCTTTAATGATGTGGTATAGGTGTCTAAGTCATATATTTGGAAAAATGATGAAGAGATTAATAAAGAAAAGGATTCTTCATAATCTGGATTTCTCTTATTTCGGTATGTATGTTTATTGCATCAAGGAAAAACTTCATGCTAGAGCTAGAAAAGAAAGAGAACCATAAGACAAGATGTTCTGAAGTTGATTTGTACTAATATTAAAGGGTTGATTATGCTAAGTGCTGTAGGTGGATACATGTATTTCATCACCCTCATCGATGATTACCTAAGATTTGGCTGGGTGGAACTCCTCGCTTAAAAGTTTGAATCCTTAAATGCTTTAAGATGTTCAAGACTGCAATTGAACTTAAACTAAAGAAGAGAAATTAAGTGTATCGATTCTAATAGAAGTAATGAGTATTATGGTAAATATGATAACACTAGTAGAAATCCTTGTCCTTTTGCAAGATATCTTCAAGATTATGGAATTGAGGCAAGTGACACTATGCCTAGAACAACTGAATAGAATGGTATTGTAGAAAAGAGAAACCACACACTTATGGACATAGTGAAATGCATGTTGACGCATTCTACTTTATCAAATTTTATATGGGATGACACTTTAAAGGCTGCTACATATATTCTGAATTAAGTCCCTAGTAAATTTGTGCCTAAAACCCCATATGAGTTGCAGTATGGCAAAAAAGCTTACTCTTAGACATTTTCATGTTTGGAGTTGCAAGGCTCAAGTAAAGTCATACAATTCATTTACAAAGAAGCTTGATCTAAAAACCATTAGTGGTCACTTCAATGGATATTATAACAACTCTAAAGGTAGTACATTTTACTATCCAATACACACTACCAAGGGCACTAAGTCAGATTATGCTATCTTTTTTTAGGATTGGTTAGATAGTGAGAGTGAAGAACCACGTGACATCTTTTTTGGAGATAAACAAGTTGTTATTCAATTAGCACCTTCAATAGTTAAAACATACCAAGTTGATCCAAAAGATGATTGAGTACAACAGATGGTAAAATTAATGGTGGAAGCTAAAATGTCAAATACTTCATTGATAGAAGAAAGAGAACTAAGTCTTGTAAATAAAGAAGTGCCCTTGAAGAGATCCCAAATGACTTGCAAACCAGTAATCATAAATAACTATATAGAAGCATGAGTTTAATGTTAATGAAGACATTGATCCCACCAATTTTCTAGAAGCTATTTTAAGTCCTAATTATTTAGAATGAATGAATGCTATGAAAGACAAATTGGCTCTAATGCATTAGAACAATGTGTGAGATCTCATGGAATTACCTGATAGTTGCAAGTCTATTGGGTGCAAATGGGTCTTTAAGACTAAATAGGATGCTCAAGGTGAGATTGAGAGGTATAAGGCCAAAATGGTGGCAAAGGGATACACTTAAAAAGAAGGCATTGATTATAGAGAAACTTTCTCAACAGTTTTGACTAAAGACTCATTTCGAGTTGTTATGATGTTGATGGTGTTAAGTTTGCCCAGTCCAAGAGGCCAAAAATTTCAAAAATTTTCCAAGGAAGAACATGGCCATGGCCAAAAAAATCCACCAAGATCCCGTTAGATTGAGGCTTCAATGTATCACATACATCAAATTAAAAGCAAGAGTGAGCTAAACTAACCTTTAATCCAGCTCAAAATGCAGCGG
>JANHAO010001155.1:0-34760 GCA_026873985.1 Saraca asoca
AAATTGGAAATATGGGAAAAGTTCCCATTTGCCCTTAAATGAAACGACGTCGTTTTGGGCCTTAATGGCCGGCCCAAAAACGACGCCATTTTGGGCGTCCATAAGGCTTCCCCATTTGGCCTTTTCGGCCACAAGCCTGGAGAAGCTTTGTCTTCAACCCGCGAAACCGAAAGGACACCGAAGGGGAGGTGAGCTTGCGGTGGCCGTTGCGGCGGCTTGAGGTGGTGAATCAGCTAGAAAATGTTACCAGCGAGGTCCTCTCCTTCTTCCCTTGCTTTCTGACTGAATGGTTCGGTTGATTGGAGAAGTGTTCTCCAGTTGCTCAGTGAGACCGACGGCAAGGGGGTGGCACTGGCGAGGGTCCGGTGACTCTTCGGCTTCCAGTGGTCCCTTCAGCTTCCAAAGTCCTTGCTAGCACAAGGAGAAGCTGAGAAGGTCAAGGGTTTTCTCCGGCGTGGATATTGATGGAGGGGAGACACGTGGACTCCTAAAGTGACCGGAGAAATCAAAGACTTCCGCTGTGTAAGGAGCTGGATTAAAGGTTGGTTTTAATTCTCTCTTGTATTTATTTGATTGAAACCTCTACACAAGGGATTTCTTGGGGATTAGGTTCGGCCATTTGAGGGCTTCTGAAGAAAATTTTTTGAAATTTCCCCTTCTTGGCTGCACCTAATCTTACACCAACTATTAATGTTGCGAGCTGGTAGATTCCTAAATCGTGTTCGAGGTAAATCTCCTAAAGTGGCTGGGAAGACACAACACTTGACCAGAGAATTAGTTATCTAAAGATCCATCTATATATTGAACGCATCTAAGTGTTCGTATGGATCGCTATCCCTATTATATGGTGATATGTTAGGGGTTTTAAACCTATGAGGAAGAGGCTCTATTTCGACCTTTTTGGTGAATGGTGTCCTTTCCTCATGGTAATCTTGACTATCATGAGCTTGGGGGCGTTTTTCTAGTTATTTTACTCTCTAAAGTAGCTACTGTATCATGTGACTCTATACTTCAAATTGATGGCTGTGAGATCGTTAGCTCCTCTTACCTCCCTAGTCATGGGAGTAGCAATCTAACATATGTTTGTGATTGGTTATGTTTAAGCTTTTAGCTCAGTGCAAACTCCCATGTTGTCAATCATCATCACATTTGTGAGTTCAGCGGTTCTTCAACCTCATTTGTGAGTTAGAAGAGTAGGCTGAATCAGTGTGCTAAAGTGTTCTTTTGAGTGCAGTGACCTCAACCTAGTTTTGCACACCTGGGGCTTATGCTTGTGCTAACACTTTAAACACCTCTGCCATCTCTCTCACAATATTCTCAAGCGCTTTCTAACGTTGGTGCCACGTTTGCACTATGTCAATTCCAGGAATAATATCAGTAGGTTGGCAGTGGGCCGTGGGGAGTAAACCAGTGGTGATACCCACAGTAGGAATGGCGGAAGTGAAATTGCCGCTGTTGTTGCACATAATCTTCTGGCTAGTTAGCTGGATTGTTTGAACTTCTGGTGGTTCTTCCTTTAGCCATCATAATCAAATGGAGAATTTATTAGAACACAATATGGGGCCCTCCTTCTAGTGTCAAAATGTTGACGGTGGAATTTGGTAAGCCCAAACTCTATCAACCATAAAAGTTCTTGAAACCCTAAATTACAATCTGGTTTATGTGTAAGAGAGATAAATGAAGATGGAGGAAGAGGAAGAATGGGGAAATGGAATCAAGGAGAGGAGGTACCGGGAGTTTTTAACGTGGTTTGGCTAAAGTCAGTTTTCGACCCCTACGTCCATGGTAGTGTTATTTCTCAAAATATTTTTACAAAGCATGGAGTATACAGTATATAGTTTCTCTCTATATTTTGCAAAGTGTGTTCTCTGTGGGATCTTTCTTTCTACAATAATATTGACCCCTATTTATCATTGCTGGGGTGCTACAATTGTAATCCAAAAAAG
This sequence comes from Saraca asoca, assembly GCA_026873985.1. Lineage (NCBI taxonomy): Eukaryota > Viridiplantae > Streptophyta > Magnoliopsida > Fabales > Fabaceae > Saraca > Saraca asoca. Next base: position 1,947 of record JANHAO010001155.1, read on the forward strand.
GAAAGAATAATAATGAATTATTTGCAAGTAGACTCCTGCAAGTTGTTGTCTGCAAGTTAGCCATACAAGTTAGTCCTGTTCTCGAGTTTAACCAAAGTGTGCTTTCTGAAAGATGACTGAGGTGGCATGCTTCGACCAGTGAGCTGGAGCTCATTGTCAATCGATCTAGAACTTCTACCTTAACTTTCATCCTATATCATTAGCTTATGGCTGGCAATCTGATGCCTTTATTAAGCGACCTTAGTTTAAGACAAGCTAAGCCTCTTCCAGTTGGGTTTGTCTATTGGGCTTTCACCAGCCCATTTTACATGATTCCAAAATACCCATAATAAAAATCAATTCACAGCTCAAAAATTTGTATCCAAAATCGATTCTAGAACCAATGCAAAGGACTTTTCAATGTTTCTGTCTAATCTAAAATTACAAAAAAAATCTAAGTTTGCCTACATGAATCGATTCCATAATCGATTCAAGACACATTTTAATCAATTTGAAGTTGTTATTCCTAATTAGACTATATTCTTATTCGATTTTTACATCTTAACTCATTTACATATTATTTTTGAATAAATGAAATAATAAACAGTTCATGGGGAGCTATGGACTTTTATATTTTCTTTAAGCTCTCATCTTATTGTTTTAATTTTGACACTATACATCCTACTTTATTTGTTTGCTATATTTTATTTCCTTTTGATGTTATTAAAGGGGGAGAAAAAGCTAAAGCTTAATTTTAGATGATATCCTCCTTTCTCCTTTTAAAATTTCTTTTTAACTTTGAACCTCATCTAAAATTATTTGTCACCATCAAAAAGGGGAAGATTGTTAGCCTAGGTTACTCTAGCTACATATTTTTCTTGGTTTTAATGTTGTAAAATAATTTTATTTGACAATATATTTTAGTATTTTGATTTGTTGTGCAGGTTCAAAGCATGTGATTCAAGAGATCTAAAAATAGATTTAGGAATTATTTTATTTCAACAGGATCTTTTGTAAATGAATTCAAATGGGGTTTGATTCAAATATTTTTTTAACTAATAATGAGGTAGATTCAAACCACTTAAAGAGAGTAAAGTTTTTAAATAATTTTTCACCAATACAAATTTTTAAAATTATTTTTTACCTTGTGAATCGATTCAAGCATCAATTCACTGAAGAACTTGTGAAAAATCATCTTGGAATTAATTTATTAATCGATTCTTGAAGAAAAGCTTTAGAAAAATTCTTTTTACTTAAGGTTGGGATTCTAAGTTGGATTGATTTAGTAATCAATTTGAGACTTGATGTCAACAGACTGTGATTCAATTAACAAATCGATTCACCAACTAAAAGTTAGTTATTTTGTTATAGTCGGTTACATCAATTATAAAAGTCCTAACTGCCTTCAGTTTCTTATCAGATTTCATATTCTTCTTTCCTTTTCAAGTGCGAAAATCTCTAAGCAAGTGCTAAACTAGATTTCTCTACCTCACAAGATTTCTAAGATCTAATTAAGAGATTTTGAATCAAAGCTCTACTAAATTCATCCTAGCTATTTGAGATTTGATTTCAAACCTATGGTATTGTATTTCTTAATCTTTTTACTTTTATTTTTCTATTGAGATTTCTAGGTTGATAAGAATCTTGTTTAGGTTAGCAAGAGCTTGTTCTAAGTCTTGTGTTTATTTTCAAGTTAGCAAGATACCTGTGTAATTCTTTTGTTTTGAACTAGCAAATCAAGAGCCTATTTCAATCATGATTGTGTTATAATAAAAATGGTCTTCGGGTTGAGGAATGATCCGGTGGAGTATTCTTGAATCGTAGTTTCAATTCAAGTTAAACCACTTTAAAAATCTGTGTCTTTAATTTTTATTTCTGCTCCTACATTTACAATCCTTCTATACAATTTATTTTGCTGCATAATTAACAATTCTATCATCTACATATACACTAATTAATTGTTTGCTATGTCTCTTAAAATAAGGCAATAAATTACAATTCTTGTTAAATATAAAAGAAGAATTCATAAAGAAAAAAGGTGTATGCAAATTCTCCTAATGGAATAAGGGCAAGATCCATGATTCTATATCTTTTACCATGACCCTCACTAACAATACCAGTGACTCTAATATTATCTTGATCTACCAATAGAGTTTATTGAAATACCTTGTGAAATAAGAATTCAATCTCTAAGTTAAAGGATTATTTTTACAAACATAAATAAGGCAAGATCTTATAACTTTTGGGACCTTGAAACTGGGCCTTGATCTCTTCATCACATTTTTAACTATTTCTTTTAGCTTTCCAAGAACACAAGAATTATCCAAAAATGAGGTTCAGAACTTTAAATATGGCTAAAAATCTAAAATAGTAAAAACAGTGTAAATTTACTGAATAAATTCAATTAAGCACAAAAATTGAGCAAATCACAAAACTAATTTCAAGTATCCAATTAAGCATATAAACATGACAAACAAAAGTATAAAGGGATATAAAATATGTATAAATTATGTTCATTAGATAAGATCGGAAGAAAATTAGTAAAACACCTACTAGGTATGAAATGACCAAACTTCCCCTAATTAGTCATTAAGTCATTAAAGACTTGATAAGTAAGCCACTTCAACTTCTCTTAGAAGCACATGACCAAATGGCCTTAATGAAAAGAAAAAAAAATCCATTTCCATTAAATCATAAAAATACAAGGAAATTAAAGAAAGAGAATTGATCCCGAAAAAGAAAAGAGGACATAAATAATGGAATAGGCTAATAAGTTAGATATAGATACTATTTAAGTAATGTTGAAATAACAGTTGATAACTGAAGAAAATGAGGATAGGTGTGGGACAATAAAAAGTGAGATAACTCAACTAACTCTTTTCACACTGGGCAGGGACTACTATCAGTTGTAAAATATCCACTTAGAGTGAGGAATCACCTTTTTGCAATAAAATGAATTATAGTAAGAAATTTAGTTGTATTCTTGTATAAGCAGATTTTTTGTGCAACAGATAGTGTTTAGGTCATAATTTTGGCTACTAATGCTTAGTTAATGATTTGTTTAAGGATTTAGAAACTAGATATATGTGTCTTTGACACAGATATATTTCATAATTTATTTCTAAGCTATTCATTCCTAGTTTTCATTTAAATAGAGGTAAAATCTGGATTCTTAAAGCACTGAATAGCGTGTAGTAAATTAGACATAACTTTGTCTAGAAATTTTAAATTGCAAAACAATCAAAACTAGTAGAAATTAGACATCTAGGGCTTTAATGGCTATAAATATTATGCAATGATATGGCATATATTTTGAGATACACCAAATTTATCTAGAACCTTCAATATAAGTCATGAAAGAATGAATGCATTAGTTTTACCTTCTTTCATGAGTAAGTAAATTGCAAGTTTTGCCCATATCTCTCTATAAAAAGTAGCAAGGATAGATGAGGAATCAATAAATAAGCAAATGTGAAAAATATTTCTTAAAATCTTTAAGGGATTTGGTTTAATAAAAAGGAGACAAGAGAAATAAATAAGGATGATTTGAGTATTGCCAAATCTCTCTAGAGATTTTAGTTGAACCATGAAAGAAAAAGATATGACAAGGTTCATTTAACCTAATTCACTCTTCCAAAATTCATTCTTAAGCCAAGGGCTAAAGAAAAAAAAACTCCAATTCTTCCTCACTTCTACTTGCTTAAATCATACACACACCTACAACACTTTTTCTTCTTCCCCCTGATTATACTACCACAATTTAGAGTCATATGAAAACTAGAGCAAGAAGAGGTAAGTCTATCCTTGCTTTCACTCTTCTTCCTTCTTCTACTCCTGAAGATAAAGTCTCTTGAAACAAGAAATGGAAGGAATTGGATCCATGGTGGAAGTTTTGGCCACTTGATCTTCTTACGCTAGAATTTCCACTTTCTTGAATACTTGTATCCATAACTTTTTGTTTGCATGATGAGAGATGGCCAAAGGGTTAACCTAAGTCATCTATGCCTTCCCACCTTCTTCTTCCTTCTCTTCAATTAAGGCCTCTAAAGATAAGAAATGAAGAGTCAGATCTTTGGTTTGTTAAAAACTTGGATCCAAACTCCCCATTTATTTGATCCTAGACAAACCTAAGGGTTGATTCTTAAAAGAAAAAGGATGCTTTTGTAAAGGCAAAGCAAAAGGATCAAATAACCCATGTGTTTATCCATCAAGGTTTGGATGATTTGTTGTTTGAGATCACAATGGATGCAACCACCACAAAACAAGCTTGGGAGATATTAGAGATGTTTTTCCAAAGAAGAGGAGAAAAAGGAGGAACAGGAATAGAAGGAAAAGAAAAAAGGAAACTATGAAAATATCAATAAAAGAAACGTCAAATTTGTTGAAAATAGAACTTAGAGTCACAAAGTCCAAGAAAAGAAAAAGTATGATTGTAATGCGTTTTTTAAGAGGAAGAAGATACTACATCACCTATGAAAGAAAATGTTGTCGTTGAAAAATCAACATGGATTTATGAAGTCCAAGAGCATATAACTCAGGATTTGTCTTGTTTCTTTGAAGAGGAAAAGAAGACCACATCACCTATGATAGGAGATGTTCAATATGAATATTGCAAATTCCAATAAGAAATTAGCTATAATTTAGTTTTTGTTTTTGGAGAAGAATACCAAGTCAAGGAAGAATGAAAGAATACACAATCTTTGAAAGAGATATGTCACATCCCCATTTTTGAGGAAATGTGATTTGCATGAACCATTGAGAGGTAGCACTAAAACCCACAATATATAACTTATAATGCAATGAAAAACCCTTTATTTAAATACTTGGAAATAGATTGAAAATAAATAATGAATGAATGCAAGCTTTAAAGCAAACTATTTCAAATGGAAACATATGCAGTGGAAATATAAAATATAGAAAATTTTCTTTAAATAAATTGTTCATGCTTAAATAACTAAGTTAGCTAGGCTAACTGCTAACATTTTACTCTGTTCTACCTATATAATTACTTCTCTGTCCTTCCTCTAGTAAGTAGGATAGGGTCCTGCTTAATCAGGATCCTTTGTGTATTTGAAAAACATAAGAAAAGAGGGGTGAGTATAGCCAATAGTACTTAGTAAAGTGAGGGTTTTTACCCTCCTTTAGGTTAAAAACATATTTAGCTATAAGATTAGTACAAAATACACACATGCACACATATATATATCATAAAAAAATTATTTGAAGAAAATAGGATTTATCCTTGTTGATGTCGGATTTTGGTAATGGTCCAAACTTCGACCAATGAGGGATTTTTTGGGATCTCTGACCTTTATCCAATTTAAGCACAGTAAAAATGACAAGGATGGTAAAGAAGAAGGGAAGGGCAGAAGGAAAACACAGGATTTAACATGGTTCGACTAAATTCGGATATCACCGGACCTTACGTCCACGGTAGTGTGTTACTAAGATAATATTTTTATAATGTTATAATGTTTGATCTCTGTTGTGGTAGAGCTTCAGCATAGTCTGATCTCCTATCCCTTTATAGAGGGGCTCCTTCTTTGTATTTATAGAGGAGGAGAGGGCACAATAGAAATTACATATGCAATAAATAAGTTACATCAATATTTAATATACAAGACAATATGTATAGACTGAATTTCCTCTTTCAGCTACTGTAGGCTGTCTTCTGTAGGCAGGGCCCCATTTCTCCATTGGGGGAAAAGTGTGATCTGGTCTTCATCGAGCCTTTAGTTCATTGGGTATGCTTTATCAGCCAGGTTGTTCTTCCATTCTCGGAATGAAGAGCCCGAGCTTGCTCCCTCATGCACAAGCTTGGCTTGATGAGATCGCTTCACGACGTGACCTGATGATAAAGTGATTTTGGTCGTGCTTTAAGCTGGTCCTCTCGTCGCTCATGGGCTTCTCGCGAGCTCTTTTGGACTAAGCCAATTTTCACATATAACAATCCTTAACATACATATATATATATATATATCATAAGAAAATCATTTGGAGAAAAATAGGACTTATACTTATTTTGAGAACCATAATTATTTTTATATTTGTAAGGATTTAGTCATTCCCTGCACATTTCAATACATAAGATTATACTGACACCAAGGATCATTGGTAAGAGCAATCTTTTCTAATCTTTTCTTGTTGTGTCCTTTGTCCCATAGGACTATTTCATTTCATGTTATGCCTTAACAAACTCATCCCATGTCCTTCTATTGCATGGGTAACTTAGTTCCATAACCCACTATCATATGGATGACCATCTATCATGACCGTTATATCGTATAGGTGGCATCATGTACATTTCCTAATGCACATAGATCCTCCAATGTCTTGTGTTAGTTGGCAAACACATCCATCTTTTATATTTCCATATTCTAACTATTCCTATCTTACCTTCAATATCTCATGATAACTATTAATTGATATTTAACTAGTTAATTAATCATTTATAGTCAAACTTACATACATCTAACATAATTTTCCAAGTTCAAACCCTATGCCTAGCTATTAGCTAACCTACCCTTGTAATCAGACATGTAATCATATAAACAAACTTCATTTATGAGTCTTAAGGTATTCATCTAATTCTTCTAATCTTTCCTAACATACAAAATATACTTTTTGGCTATTTTTCAAAAATAACTTTATACATAAAAAGAAAGCCAGGATAGTAGAAAACCACATTCACCTTAGTAGGAAACAAATCTCCTAAATCTAACCTCAAAGCCCACACCCTAGTTTTGACCAGAACCCTTGATTGTTGAAAAATCTACAATAATCAAAGAGAAATCAAAACGAAAGAGAGAATTTAGTCTTTTTAGGTCAAAACCTTTACCTTAAGTTCACACTCTTGAAGAGCATAAATCAGGACACTTTTATGTTATGCAACACTTTTTGGGATCTATTTAATTGAAAATGAGGATTGTGGAAAACAACATAGGGGTTTATCCTTACATAGGCACAAAAAGTGAGTTGGTCAATTGCAGTGTGCAAGACCAATTGACTAGCCATGTTTGTATCAATCGATCGACTATTTCCTAGGTCCAGTTGACTAATTGGCCAAATTCTTGAGGCCCTTCGTGACCCAAGACCTTAGCCCAACCTATCATGTGGTTCTATCTTAATCTAAGTTTTAAATTATGAAATTTGCTTTTGCCATTTTTTGTTGGTCCTAAAAAATTAATGATCTAGCCTTTTTTTACAAATGTAAAATTATACTCTTTTGAAATGTAATTGGATTCTATTTTGTTTTGTAAAGGCAAAAGTCTTTAAGAAAAATATATTTGAAAGTTTGTTAGATAATCAGAATTGAATTACAGACATATTAGATATGATATAAAATTGAGAAACAATTGGACAATTTAAATAGAATACAAGAGTGCATCAGAAATAGTTTATCAATTAAACAGTTAATCCAAAAATAATTAATTGCAGTAGAATTATAAGTGCAGAAACATAAATTGCATAAATGTAAATGACACAAGGGTTTTTAAAGTGGTTTAACTTCAATTGAAACCGTAGTTGAAGTCTACATCCATTGGACAATCCTCAACTGGATGGTCACTTTTTATTAATAACCACAAAAATTAGCCGGGCTCCTGCACACCAATTTATACACAAGAATTTAATTGGGCTCTTACCAACCTATTACATAAAATTTGACAGGGTTCTTGCTAACCAATAGATACAATAATTCTTTTATCTCCTACAGACTATGATCAACCTCATAACCTAGAGATACTCCAAGAATTTTTTACAATCTTCAAATAACTGTGATCAACCTCACAACTAAAGAAGAAGCAAAAGGAAAATTAACCTCTTCCTTTGTATCTTAGATTTCTATCAACTTAGAAATCTCAAATGAAAAATAAACAGATTCCTATCAACCCAAAAATCTGAAATGAAAAGAAGAAATTTGGGTATGAAATGTAATACCATAATTTGAGATGAATATCTCAAATATCTAATGTGAATTCTCCACTAATTTGATCCAAGATCCTTTAATTTGATGAAATATAATGAGGTAGTAATGAATCTGTTAAAGCTCTATTATCTTTCTATTTTTCACACTTAATGAAATTTAAGAGTTATGAAAGCTGATTGACTTTGAAATAAGGTTAAGGGTGTTTATAGTGTTGTAACTAACATTTGAAAAATAACTAACTTTTAGTTTGTGAATCAATTTAGAGCAATTACCAACTAATGAATCAATTTGTGAACCAATTCATCTATGAATATCATAAAGAAATTCATGGCTGAATTGATGCATGAATCGAACCAATTATTATACGAATAGGTCTTGAATCGATTACCTAATCGATTCAAGAAAATTCCTAACCTTCGATAAGAAATATTTTTCAAAACTTTTCTTTATGAATTGATTTTTGAATCAATTCAAATACAGTTTCACAAGATCTTCAATATGAATCAATTTGTTAATCGATTCACACAATGAAAAATAGTTTTTATAAAACTTGCACTTGTGAAAGATCATTTGAATACTTAGTTTGAAAAACATTTTATTTTAGCTTACTTCAAATGATTTATTTCTACCTCAATATAGCAATTTTAAGAAACTTGCTTGGATCAAATTGGGTTAGAATTCACTTACAAAAGATCTTAATAAAAATAAAAGAATTACTAAAGTCTAATGTGGATTTTTTGAATCACATAATTTAATCTGGCAAAACAAATAACAAACACTAAAATATATGGTTAGATTCAAAATGGTTTTCAATATCAAAACCAAAGATATTATAATAGCAAAGCAATTTCTCTAACTAGGGTAATAATCTCCTTAATAAGGCTAACAATCTCTAGCAATGATAACAATCTCCCTATATAAAGGTAGCAATGCTAACAATCTCCCCCTTTTTTATGGTAACTAACAATTTTAGATATGGATCAAAGTTTTTGAAAAACTAAACAGTTTTAAAAATTTAAAATCTTATTTTGATAAAATCTATCAATTTTTCAATTTTTATCCTTTACTCTATCTCCTTTATTTACTCTCCCTCATTTAAATTGACTTTTATACGTATACCATACTTATTTATTATATCTCATTCATGTCTCATATTTACTCTACCTTTTATTTGCTCTATCTCCCTTTTTTAATTTGAAGATAACATCTCATCTAAATATCTGTTTATTATTCTCCTTACTTAAGATCCTTTATTCTCCTTTTGAGATCTTATCTAAAATCTTTTTATTCTCCCCTTATCTAAAATTCTTCATTCTCTTTAAGATCTTATCTAAAATCCATTATTCTCCCTTTGAGATCTTATCTAAAATCACTTCATTCTCTCTCTTTTGGCACATCAAAAAGCAATAATTTATCCAAAAAAATTAATGTACCAAAAAGAATAGAATAAAATGAATAATCTAGACCAAAGCCCAGTCAACAATCATAAAATAATATCAGAATCTAAAATATTAAGATACAATATCCAAAATTCATTAATACAGACCATCAAAATATGATATCTCAAAATGTCAAACTACATGATTAGAATCACAATATCATGATACAATCTAAAACAATAGAAAAAACAATAAGACAAGGGATAATGGGACTAAGGGATATAGGAAAACATCAATACACAACATACTAAGTAGGTGAAAGGTCTTCATCATCCATTCTTTGTAGCTCAGCCTCCTCATCATGTTCTTGCATTCGCTGTAAGTTTCAATGTAATTGAACTGCTAATTGACCCAGTTGACATGATTCAAGTGTTCAATTTCCAAATTAGCTAGGTGGTCATCCACTGACTCAATCTAAGTATCTTGTTCGTCCATTTGGACAATTATATGTTTGTATACTCTTTCCATTGCCTCAATTATTCTTGCTTCAAATTCACTGGATAACCCAACTCCTCCTGAGCTTATGGCTTCTCCAATTAATTGAGGATTTTTTGACTATTTCCTAGTCCATTTTCCTTGTTCATTCTGCTTTAGACCCATCTTGTATAGATGTGATGCATTTATTATAGTAATAGAATTTATTTGAAAACATTGGTGTTCATTAGAAAATGTTAGTTTGAATTTGGCAAAGACAGGGGTAAGGATCATGCCATATGAGAGGTATCCAATATCTCTCCTCCTAGAATAGTCAACCAAATATTTGATTATAAGATAGGGCATACTAACATCAAATTGATTTTTAATCACCCATATCAAAAATAGTTCATCCTCCACAATCTGTGTAAAATTTGTGATCCTAGGAAGTATCACCTTACATAAAGCATAAGGTAAGATCCTATCTTCAAGGGATAGGCCAATAATGAGCAATTTCCCACTTCCATCCTTAAGGGTGGAATAAGGAAAGAGCATCCTAATGGCTGATTCCCTGCTGTAATCAAGAAAGGATCCTGCATTAAGCTTAAGGGGTGATGCATCCATGCCAAATTCATTAGCTAAAAATTCTAAATTAATCACTATAAGCTTATGCATCACATAACAAGATTTTTTATCATTAGCAACAGCAAGATTAGTCTCAAACACTTTAACTAGCTTAGGGTAAGTGTTTCCTTTATATGTTAAAAATTTCTCTAATCTATACTTAGCTAATAGACTTGGTAGGTGAGTAATTTGTAACAAATGATCACTAAAACATTTTAGAGGTTCTACCTTCCTATTTGCTAGTTGGAGAGAGGTAGCATACTCATTGGGTGAGTTGAGGCGTGACTCTTCTTCTACCAGTGTGAATGGTTGTGCTACTTACTTTTCTTTTCTCTTGGTTGCGAGATTGATTCTTTTCGGCATCTTGTAGAGATTTCTAAAAAATTTGGGAAATCTGGGAAGTTATGGTTTTGAGGGTTGAATTTGGGATCTTTTGATTTTAGGGAGTTTTGTTGAACTTGATTGATTAGAAATGTTAGATTAGGTGTATCTAACATTATGTGAAAGAAAATTGTGAAAAAAGTTACTGGGGGTCAAGATTCGAGTGTGAGTGTGAGAGAGTTTTCAGGTTGGGTGAAGGGGAAACTATGAAATAAAGTTGAAATCAATTCAAGTATATATAGAATTGCGCTTTGAATCGATTTAGAGAACAAAAATTTAAGGGAGAATCAATTCAGGTATGAGTTGTTCATAGGATTCTTATATGAATGGATTATGGAATTAATTCATCTAGGTTCATTAAAATTTTTAGAAACTTTTAAGTCTTCCTAAGAGTTTGAAAATTTTGTTAATTGATTTAGGAATCGATTCATAGCATATATTTCCGATATGTGAATCGATTCGTGAGCTCAAAGAAATCCTAAAAAAATTCAAATCAATTACTAAATTAATTCAGGAAGTCCTGAACTCAGTTTTCATGCAGTTTTGTTTCAAAAGTGAAACAAACTCAAGGGAATCTCCAATGCCTAAGTTAGAATTTGCAATGTACAAGACAATTAAGCATAAAAGATAGAAAAGGTATCAAGATTTACTAAAGTTAGGGCATTAACAATCTTAGTCTTATGGTAAGAGCAACTGCTGTCCAAAATCATGAGTTATTTCTTTGTCTCCCACACAGACATGCAAAATAGAACTTACACTTGCTTTACTGGCACCTAACTAGTCTTAGGCCTAGAATTGTTAGTAGTCACAATCAAATTTCTATTGGAAACGGATGCCTTAAGTAACCAAACTAACTTTTCATTTGGTTTGAGCACATAGGTTCCATTCCTATATGGACAGTATCAAATATGACGTCCTTTATTATTACAATAAAAGCAAGTAATGTAAGCATAGTTTCTTTTGGTTTTCTTCTTCTTTTGTTGCTTATATCCTAAGCCTTTTTTATTCTAAGAATCTTTTTGATCATTCAAAAAGTTGTTGAGCCTCATCTTACTATTTGTAAAGCCTTGTAATGTTTTTGTCAAGCTATCTATTTCTAATCTATAAGCTTCACATTGATCATATGTCTTGCTTTCACTTAATAGTTTTTTAGCTAGGATATTCAGATCATTATTCTCTTTTTCCATTTGACTGATTTTCTTAAGTAGGCTATCATTTTCACTTCTAGCATGCTTTATTTCTTTCTTAGCTTTCAGCAAAGAATCATAAAGTTCAATGCACATATCATTAATCTCTTCATCACTAATATCATAATCACTAGAATTATCATCATCACTAGAATTAAGTTCACCCCTAGAATAAAAGAAGGATTGATTAGCAAATACCTCACTATCATCATCTAGTTTGGCCATCAGGCAAAGGAGTGCTTCTTGCTCTTTTTCTTCATCATATCTAGAATCAGCATTTTCATCTTCCTAAAAAGCTAGATCAGCTTTCTTGAAGGATAGTTTCCTTTTCCTTCTTTCATTTTCAAGCTGTCTTTTTAGGTAGACAGGGCAATCTGGTTTAATGCGTCTGGGGTTTTTTGCATTCAAAATATGTAGGAGCAGTGTTGATAGAGTTTCCTTGATCAATCTTGTTCTGATTTCTTCTTCGAGGTGCCATTTTCTTTTTTTCTTTGTTTCTTTTTTCTTTGAGAATTCTCTGTAACTTTTTGCTCAGCAAAGCGATATCTTCTTTATCATTTGCATCTGTATCACTTTTTGATTCTTCTTTATCATCAAATATCTTTGCAACTTTAAGTTCCAAGGTTCTTTTCTTTTTTTTCACCATTCTTTTTATATCTCTTTAGTTTTAGCTCATGCTCTTCTAAATTTCCATAGAACTCCTAAATGATTGGCATTCCTGTCTTAAGTGATTCCTTGATGGCTATCACATTAGGTTACCATTCCTCTGTTAGAGACCTCAAAATTTTGTGCACTAAATTTGTATTATCAAAGGTTCTTCCAAGAAGCATAAGTTGATTAGTGATAGTAGTGAATCTTTGAATGAGATACTTAATGGATTCTCTTTCTTCCATTTTTAACATTTCATACTCAAAAACTAATACATGCACTTTAGATGCCTTAACTTGTGTAGTGCCAACATGTACTATTTCTAATGTATCCCACATTTGCTTAGCTATTGTGTAGTTAGAAATCCTTTCATATTCAATAGGGGAAAAGGAGTTAGAGATAATTTATTCAACTTTGGAGGCAAGGAGGTGTCTCGTCCTTTCCTCCTTAATCCAAAGTGACTTAAGTTTAGGCTATGGAATCCCATTAACTAGTGTTTGTGGCGGATCATATCCATTCTCTACAATTTCCCACATGTCTATATCAGTGGCTTCAATAAAATCTCTGATTATGTGCTACCAATAGGTATAGTGGTGTCCATTAAATCTAAGGGGTGTATGCAAAAATGGACATTCATGCAACAATGTGAAACTAGAATTCATAATCTCTTTGAAAATAAAAGAGCATTAAGAGCCAAAGCTCTTATACTAATTGTTGGTCCCAAAAACTAACGATCTTGCCTTTTTTTACAAATGTAAAATTATACTCTTTTGAAATGTAATTGGATTCTATTTTGTTTTGTAAAAGTGGAAGTCTTTAAGAAAAATATCTTTTGAAGTTTATTAGATAATCAAAATTGAATTGGAAACACTGATTAGATGTGATATAGAATTGAGAAACAATTGGACAATTTAAACAAAATATAAGAGTGCATTAGAAATAGTTTATCAGTTAAACAGTTAATCCAAAAACAATTAATTGTAGTAGAATTATAAGTGTAGAAATATAAATTGCATAAATGTACATGACACATGGATTTTTAAAATGGTTCAACTTCAATTGAAACTGCAATTAAGGTCTAGATCCACTAGACAATCCTCAACCGAATGGTCACTTTTTATTAACAATCAGAAGAATTAACTAGGCTCCTGCACACTAATTTATACACAAGAATTAAAGTGGGCTCTTGCTAACCTATTACACAAGATTTGACTAGGCTCTTACTAACCTATAGATACAACAAATCGTTTATTTCCTACAGACTATGATCAACCTCATAACCTAGAGTTACTTCAAGAATTCTTTACAATCTTTAACTAGCTATGATCAACCTCACAACTAAAGAAGAAACAAAAGGAAGATCAACCTCTTGCTTTGTATCTTAGATTTCTATTAACCTGAAAATCTCAAATGAAAAACAACCAGATTCCTATCAACCCAGAAATCTGAAATGAAAACAAGAAATTTAAGTATGAAATACAATATCACAATTTGAGATGAATATCTTAAATATCTTTTCTAAATTCTCCACTAATTTGATTCAAGATCCTTTGATTTGATGAAATATAATAAGGTAGTAATGAATCCGCTAAAGTTCTATTATCTCTTTATTTTTTACACTTGAAGAAATGTGAGGGTTATGAAAACTGATTGAGTTAGAAATAAGGTTAGGGGTATTTATAGTGTTGCAACCAATATTTGAAAAATAACTAACTTTTAATTTATGAATCAATTCGTGAATTAATTTAGAGCAGTTATCAACTAATGAATTGATTTGTAAATTGATTCATTTATGAATATCATAAAGAAGTGCATGACTAGATCAATCTATGAATTGAATCAACTATTATACGAATAGGTCTTGAATCGATTACCTAATCGATTCAAGACAATTCCTAACCTTTGGTAAGAAATATTTTTCAAAACTTTTCTTCATGAATTGATTTTTCAATCAATTCGAATACAATTTCACAAGATCTTCAGTATGAATCGATTCACATAGTGAAAAATAATTTTTATAAAACTTGCACTTGTAAAAGATCATTTGAAAACTTAGTTTGAAAAACATTTTATCTTAGCTCACTTTAGGTGATTTCTTTCTACCTCAATATATCAATTTTGAGAAACTTGCTTGGATCAAATTGGATTAGAATTCACTTACAAAAGATCCTAATAAAAATAAAAGAATTACTGAAGTCTATTGTGGATCTTTTGAATCACATACTTTGATCTTGCAAAACAAATAACAAACACTAAAACATATGGTTAGATTCAAAATTATTTTCAACATCAAAACCAAAGAAATTATAATAACAAAGCAATTTCTCTAGCTAGGGTAATAATCTCCTTAATAAGGCTAACAATCTTTAGTAATGCTAACAATCTCCCTATATAGAGGTAGCAATACTAACACTTTTTACATAAGGTCATGTATTGAGAATGTTACAAGTTCTCCCCCTTTGGACAATTCTTCCTTAAATTATCCATCCTATTTCCTTACGTATAACTACAAATAGCACCTAATACATAACATGTAACATATAATACATATCATATACTTCATACATACTTTCTTTATTCTCATTTTACCCTTAACTTAATTAGTTATCTAAGAAATCTGGAGATTTCAGGCACATGGCTAATTCCAATTCCTAAGTGACTTCTTCTTTTCCACTTATATCCCACAACACCTTTACTAAAGGTACTTCCTTGAAGTGTAGTGATTTAATTTTTTGGTCTAAAATGGTCATAGGCCTAACCTTATACATCATCTTTTGTAACAACCCTAAAACTCTAGTTATGATCAGCATGAATATCACTCATTTACCAAATATTCACTAGTCTTTTATCATCTATCCCTGTTGTCATAATTTTAGGTTTTTCTTAGAATTATCTTATTATAATACAAAGGCAACTGAATCATGGAAAACTCAATACACGTGGA
The DNA here is from genome assembly GCA_026873985.1 of Saraca asoca. Lineage (NCBI taxonomy): Eukaryota > Viridiplantae > Streptophyta > Magnoliopsida > Fabales > Fabaceae > Saraca > Saraca asoca. Next base: position 17,490 of record JANHAO010001155.1, read on the forward strand.
TGCTCATGAAGAAATATATACATTTACCATTAATCTACAGTAGTACTACCTAATAGCCAAACACCAGTCTTGCCATATGGTACGTATGTCTACATCAGTTACTACAAAATAATTTCCTATTAACCTTGTATTCTAGGGCTTGCTTCTACTTTCAAAACTACCAAATGCACTTTTCAAAAAATATGGTATTCAAAAGAAGTTACACTAACCTATGTCTTACCAAATTTTCAAAACATAAGTTACTATAACTAAGCCTTGTAACCTTTTCTATTTACATGTTTTGCAAAAAAAAAAATAGCAAAATAGTTTTCATTTGGATGGATGACCTTCAAGGGTCAAACAATCCAAGGGCCATTATTAACATTACATTTGGTGGTTTTAGTGGAATTATTTCAAGGTCATGTAAAACTTTGCATCTTTCCAAGTTCAAGATGACAATGTAGTGGATGTTTATTTGGTAGCTTCCTAAAGGACTCAAGACTATGGTGGTATATGTGTTAGTTGTTATTTCCATTGGATTATTGTCCATCTCACTTTTCTAGATTGGGATTTACGATATTTTGTGAATCTACAAAAAAAAAAATAGTCCACGAAAGAATGAGTTTGGGGCTCAGTGAATAAAACATACTAGACTTATGAACTCACCAAACATCAACAACATGTACAAATATAAACATTCATACCTCATCTAGTTAAGTATTTCTCATATAATCCTTCATGAGGAATTATCAAGATTCATATATGAAGAAATTCATAGTATGTTACCTTTGAACATTATTCTGAGTTAGGCTCTTATAGCCACCAACCATCATATTGGGTCACTATGTATTCCAATCACATAATAATATATTACAACATTTCATATGGTAACAAGCAATTTAAATATTTCATAACAAGAAATATAAACCTCCTTGTTAATCTAATCAAGTCTTATCCCCGCACAAACTAAACCTTATCCCACACAAACCCAGCCTTATCCATCTAATCTATCCTTATCCCACTCTTTAATTTAGAACACAAGATCTAGGATTGGTTTATTATTCCCCATCGTACCTCATCAATATCACATGTTCACATTTCATTGCATTCATGGTGTCACACACTATTTCATATCATATAAATGCCATCACACTTCACATAACAAAGGTATCCAAAATAAAACTACTATAACATGCACATTCATATACATAGGCATGCCATACTTTCTCATATATCAATTATTCTCATAAGATTTTTTTACTAATACACAAGGTTCAATTATGTCTAAACTAAGTAGAATCCAATATAAATTTCAAAGGCATGAAAACAAGCCAAGAAATGCAGAAATTTCTAGAAATGTGATCAGGATCACAATTAGAATCATTGAAAAAGTTTAAGTAGAATTGCGATCAAATTTGAGGAATTCAAATGGGGAAGACTCGATTCGACTCGAAGGAATTTAGTTATATATGTGAGTTTGCTCACCAAAATGTGTAAACATTCAGGAATTCCAATTTTGAGCACAATTAGAATAATAAGTAAAATAAAAAAATAGACTGAGGAAGGTCAATTTGAATCACCCTAAATCTAGTTCAAATCCCAATTCGAATCATAAGAACAAAACTTTTGGATTTCTGGCAACATGATCGCAAGTTTAGTTCAAAAAGTTATGATTTGAACCGCACAAGCAAAAATTGCAGGCAATAGTAGAAAAACAAAGGAAGACAATTTCCATACATTATAGGCTCTTATCTCAACAAGTTTTAATAGCTCAGGCATATACAAAACCTAACTATTTCAAGCACAAACTAATCAGTTTATTAATCAATCCTTTCAGTCACAAATTAAGTCTCACAATCTCAAAACCCATTTCTATCATCTATCATCAATTATTCAGAATATCACAAGCAAGAAACATATGTTAATTCACAAGAATGGTAAGAAGTATTTAGCTTGACAACTGGAAACATAAAAGTGCAACTAATCATACCAAGTCTACCTATACTCTTCAAAAACACAAAAGAAGAGTCTATTAGCTTTCAAACTTTTTTGAGGATTTCTCTCTTCAACTAAGCTTATATATTTAGATTATGGTCCAATTTAATATAAACCAGCTATATCTAACAAATTCAAGCTCCAAATCACCAAAAAAACCAAGTTGATTCATAAGTTGAATAGTGACGTAAATAGTAAGAGAAATTTTCAAAAACTCATAAGTTTTATCTAATGAATCAGCATGATTTTGATATCAAAACGAAGAGGAAGAAGAGAGATTTAGTAATAAAAATATGAGAAAATAATAAAAAGAGCTAGTGAGGTTACTTGTAGAGAGAGAGTGAAGGTTGAAAGAGAAGATGGAAGTTTGGAGAAGAAGAAGATAAAGTTTGCATGACTTCTACTGTCTGAAGCCAAGAAAAAGAAGAGGAGGAGCTAGCTAATAGGAGGGTAAAATGGGAAAAATAGGTTAACTTTCCAATAACTACAAGTTAACCATTTTCTCATTTTAATAATTTTCCTATTTCATTCATTTTGAACTAAAATTTAACATACTTGCCAACCATCAATGATCACAAAATTAATTAGATACCTTCCTATTTCTTCCATTTTGAGCTTACATGTAGAGAGAGAGTGAAGGTTAAGAGAAAAGATGGAAGCTTGGAGGAGAAGAAGATGAAGTTTACATGACTTCTATAGTCTAAAGCCAAGAAAAAGAAGAGAAGGAGCTAGCTAATAGGAGGGCAAAATGGGAAAAATAGGTCAACTTCCCAATAACTACAAATTAACCATTTTCCCATTTTAATAATTTTCCTATTTCTTCCATTTTGATTTCAAATTTAACATACTTGCCAATTACCAATGATCACAAAATTTTAATATAAATTAGTCAAATTAAATACCTTTACAACGGCTCTAATTTTGTAATCTTCTGATATCCATAACCCTAGTTTCAATATTTTCAAAGGTTTATAGAAATTAATTCTCAAAAATATGAATTTTTGTTCTTTGATCATTTATAACAATAGCTCGATCTCTGAAATATTCCTAAAATTTTATACAATTCATTTCTACTATATCTGGGTCTCTAGTGACTTCAGATCTATAATTTTGAATTCTTTTAAATTTTCATTTTTCCCTATTTTGTTATCAAAATTGATTTTAGAAAATTCAAAATATCACATATTTGGTCTCAAATCATCAAGAATCTTTGGAAGTACATGGCCTTCGTCTGGTACATATTTCTGAAGTGTTAATACATGGAAAACTAGATGAATATCATCCAACTCAAGTAGAAGACCTAAGTGATAAGCGGTTAGTCCTATATGCTTAAGTACTCTATAATAACAAGTGCTAAGTTTCCTACGTTTTCTGAAGTGCATCCACCTCTCATAGGAGAAATATTTAGGGATAGTTGTATAAGACTTTTGCCTACTTTGAGCTATTGATAGTTGGTCTCATATGACCCACACTTTTTCTAATGCATTATAAACTAATTCTAGTCCTATAATAGCACCTTCTTCCATTTCAAATCAACCTATTGGTGTTTATTACTTTCTTCCTTAAAAGGCTTCAAATGATGCCTAAACAATTGTACAAAAACTATTGTTATACACAAAATTTACCAACACAATTGTTATATCTAGTTACCAAAAAATTTCAAAACACATGCTCTCAACATATTCTCTAGGATTTAACTAGTTCACTTATATTGTTTATTTATTTGAGGGTGAAATGCAATACTGAACTTGAGTTGTGTACCCAAGGCCTCTTGAAATGTTTGCCAAAAATGTAATGTAAACTACATCCCTCTATCCAAGATGATTGAAGTAAGTGCTCCATGTAACAGGACTATCTTGCTCAGGAGAACTTAGTATTCTCTTCCACATTGCATGTGGTCCTGATTGGAAAAAAATGGTAGTCTTAGTTAATCTATCAATTATGGCCCAAATGGAATTATCTCTTTTAGAGGAGTTAAGGAGATCAGAGACAAAGTCCATCGTTATGCAATCCCACTTCTACTTTGGGATCTTGATATTTTACAATAACCCTACTGCCTTGTAATGTTCTACCTTTATGTAATGACAAATAAGGCATTTAAGCGTGAATCCCAAGATATCCTTCTTCATACCTTCCCATTAATAGAACTATCTAAGATCTTTATATATATCTTAGTAGATCCTAAATATATAGTGTATGAAGATGTATGGCTTGTTCTCATCAACTCCTCTCTTAATCTTTCAGTTTCTAGAATGCACAATCGATCTTGATGCCTTATAATTACATCTTGATCAATTGATATTCTAGTCTTTAGCTTCTGCTTAGCCCTTTTCCTACAACTCAGATGCCTTAGAGTAAAAAGATTATGTAGCATTAATTTGCTCCACCAAAGGTAAACATACTCGTACATTGGCTAGTAGGACTCCTGGTTCATGTATTTCCAATTGTGCCTCACTTCCTTCCAACTTTTGCATGTCTTTTATTAAGTCTCTTCTTTCCAAACTTATGTGAGGAAGACTTCTCATTGATTTAAAACTAAGAGCATCATCCATGATGTTAGCCTTTCCATAGTGGTATTGAATATTATAGTTGTAATCCTTTACTAGTTCCATCCATCATCTCTATGTCAAGTGGAGGTCTATCTATTCAAAGATGTACTTGAGACTCTTATGATTTGTGAAAATCTCATCAGTTTCCCCATACAAGTATTGCCTCCACAGCTTTAACACAAAGACTAAAACCAATATTTCTAAGTCATGTGTTAAATGATTCTTCTTATGTACCTTTTGTTGTTGTGATCCATAGACTATTGCTTTCCTATGTTCAATCAAAAAACATCTTAAACTAACTTTCAATACATCACAATACACTGTTTATCCATCCATCCTGAGGGTAAGGTTAAAATCAAGGTTGAGGTAAGGCACTCTTTAAGCTTTTCAAAGCTCTATTGACATTTGCTTGTCCATTCAAACTTGACTCCGTTCTAGGTGCTACCCAAGTGAGAAAAATCCTAAACAAACCTCCAATAATACCCTTTTAAACTAAAGAAGCTCCTAATCTCTATGACCATTATTGGTCTTGGCCAATTTTGCATTGTCTCAATCTTTTGAGGGTTTACGCTAGTACCATCCATTGAAATTACATGCCCCAAAAATGATACATTTTGAATCCAAAAGTCACACTTGGAGAATTTAGCATGCAATTGGTGACCCCTTAGAGTTCAGAGAATTATTCTCAAGTGTTGCGCATGCTCTCTTTTACTCTTTGAGTAGATAAGGATGTCATCTATAAAGATAATGACAAATCAGTCAAGGAATAGCCTAAAGACCTGGTTCGTCAAATCTATAAAAGTTGCTGGTACATTTGTTAACCCAAAGGGCATGACCAAAAACTTGTAATGTCCAAACGGGTCCAAAAGGTATCTTAGGTATGTCCTCTTCTCTAGTCTTCAACTAATGGTGCCCAAAATGAAGTCCATCTTAGGAAAACACTCGACTCCTTGGAGTTGGTTAACCTAGTTGTCAATCCTTGGTAATAGATACTTATTCTTAATGGTTACCTTGTTCAGTTGTTAATAGTCTATACATAACCACATCGATCCATCTTTCTTCTTAACAAATAGGACTGAAGTGCCCCAAGGTGAGGCACTCGATTAGATATAACCCTGATCCACCAGATCCTATAGTTGTAATTTCAACCCCCTCAATTCTACAGATGTTATCCTATAGAGAGGTATAGAAATAGGCTGGGTTCCAGTTACGAAGTCAATCTTGAACTCTATCTCTCTATCCAATGGCAACCTTGGCAATTCATTAGGAAACACATTTGGATATAATGATACCACTAGAATAGATTCCAACTTTGATATGGGTTTCTCTACATCCTTCACAATCACTAAGAATGCCTAACACTCCTTCTTTGCAATCCTTATCATTTCTATAGTGGAAATTAGACCAATTTTTACATCGTTCCTATCCCCTTAGAAGATAAAAGTAGTTTCATCATTATCTTTAAATGACAGTCCACAATAGCATAATGAGCTACTAAGTAATCCATTCCTAGTATCACATCAAAATCCATTGTTGGCAAGATCACCAAATTTACCATCCTTGTATTTCCTGAAATGTCTACCCTACAACCCTTGACTGCCTATATAAATTGTAGTCAAATCTCCCATTGGAGTTGCCACACACAGGTTTTCACACAAAGATACAATTTTCACACTTATATATATATATAACAAATATATCTGAAACAAAGGAGTGGGTAGCACCCAAATCAAATAACACTTTAACAGGTCGAGAGTCAACAGTTATTGTTCCTACCACTATAGCATTAAATGCTCGAGCATCCCATTTTGTTAGTGTAAAGACTCTATCAATTCCTCACCCTTGAGAATTATGCCCTCTTCCTACTAGCCCCATCCTTGTCCTTCACCATCTATTGGAGGTTTGGTTGACCCTACAAATACCTTGGGCATGGTTACCTTTTGGGTGTTTCTTTCCACGTTTAACAATGGGCACATGTTTGCTTTGTGGCCTATTTTTCTATGCTTGAAACACGCTCATGTGCCTTACATGCAAACTCTAAAATAATGTGTTTCATATGTGGCACAAGTTGGATTGTTCCTAACTAAAGCTTTTGCCTGAGGGGTAGTGAAATTTTATGACTTCTTGACTTCCCTATGTCTTGCTCTAGGTTGTTGGGATCCTACCAATTTGGAAATACTATGGTCTTGGCCTTGATCTCATCCTATTTGGTCCTTGTTATTCCTTCTAGATTGTTGGGGATAGCTATTTTCTTCAAACTTACTCTTGGTTCGCTTCTTGTTACTCATGGTCATCTCAAACACTTTTTATTCTTTCCTTTTTGATTCCAAGTCTAAACCCTTTTTCACAACATCTACTAGCATGGCTTGATTGCCTACTATAATGGCTATGAGTCAAAAGTTTGGCAATCCCCTTAAGTTGTGATCTACCCTTTCACTAGGGTTTAGTATTATGTTTCATATGTGGTGAAATAAACAGTTAAACTGAGACATGTAATCACTCACCATCATTCTTGGGAGCATTTTCAAATCCAAAAAGTTTAGACCCTCATGTCTCTAACACTCTTAGGTAATAACTACAACAAGAATGCTTTCTAATAGTTGTCCTATGCCTCAGGATAATCCCTTTATCCTTAACTATCACACTAGGCCTTGTGCCAGTGTAATGTCATTCTTTCCAGCACAAACCTAATGTACTTAACATATTGTGTAAAGGGACATCCTATTACTTCCAAAATCTTTTGAGCCTGCTCCAAAAATTCCTATAGGTCTTAAGTCTAAAAGTCACCTTGAAATGTCCTAAGCTTCAAGCAAAGAAATCCATAATGTTAGTGTTTTTAGGTTGGGGAGGAGGTGGTAGTGCTACAACCTCCTCTTCTTCATGCAGTTATTTATTCTACTCTTCTCTCTGTTTCATGGTGTGAACTTACACCTTAATGGTTCATTACATTTGATCCATCCAATCTGAAAGTGAGCAAATTTTTGCAATTGTATCATTTCCATGGTTGCCTCTCTGCCTATTCGGTTGCAAGTTAAGAGGCAAGTTCATCTCTTAATCTTTATTTTCATTATGCTCCCTATTTTTCCTAAAGCATGTTTTAGGGGCCATTTATCCCAAGGTTTATAAGAAAAACAACACTTGGGTCAATCAAAGGTAGAGCATTTCTAAGATGCAAACATATAAATGAGCATGAATGAGTAGATCTTGAAAATGATAACTACTTCAGGATGTATCTATCATTCCCTGATCCAACTCATCCCTAAAACTAACTAGACACAACCTAAGCTCTAATACCAACTTGTCATATCCTTACTTCCAGAGAAATGTGATTGGCATGGACCACTAAGGTGTATCCCACGAACCAATAAGACTATTTCACTTCATGTTGTGCCTTAATGCACTTCTCTAATATCATTTTATTGCATGGGTAACTTAGTCCCATAACCCTCTATCTTATGAGTGACCATCTATCCAATAACCTTTTGTCATATAAGAGACCTCATATACATCTGCTAGTACACATAAGTCCTCTAATGTCTTGTGTCAATTGGAAAACACATCCATTTTTTATATTTGCATATTATAACTATTTCTATCTTACCCTTCTATATCTTATGATAACTATTTAGTGATAATTAATTAGTTAATTAATCATTTCTAGTTAAACTTCCATATATCTGACCTAATTTTCTAGTTTGAAACCCTATGTTAAGATATTAGCTAAGCCTACCATTGCAATCATGCATGTAATCATATAAACATACATCTCTTAGAAATTTATTTATGAATCATAAGGCATTCATCTAATTCTTCTAATATTTCCTAACATATAAAAATACCTTTTGGCTATTTTTCAAAAATAACTTTATATATAAAAAGGAAGCTAGGATAGCAAAAAACCACACTCACCTTGTTACGAGAGAAATCTCCTAAACCTAACCTCAAAGTCCTTACCCTACTTTTGACTAGAACCCTTGACTATCCTTAGAGCCCTTACCCTAATTTTGACCAAAACCCTTGACTATCAAAAAATTTGCAACAATCAGAGAGTAATGAAAATTAAGGACAGAATTTGACCTTTTTAGACTAAAACCCTTATCTTAGATTCACACCCTTAAAAAGTGCAAATAGAACCCCTTTATACAGAGAAATGCTCTCTGAGAACTATTTAATTACAAATAAAGGTTGGGGAAAATATCATAAGGGCTGCTTCTCATGGCTAGACAACTGCACTATGCACAACTGGTTGACCTGCCATGTTTGTACCTATCTATCAACGCTTCTTAAGTTCAATTGATAGTTGGTTTGGTTCCCGAGGCTTTTCATGACCTAGGGCCGAGCCCAACCTATTGTGTGGCCTTATCTTAATCTGGGTTTGAAGTTGTAAAATTCCCTTTTGCTACCTTTTACATTAGATGGCTCACTCTAATTTGAGCCTATGTACTAGGGATGTTACAAGATGACTCCATCACCTACATCTTTTCCTACTCATGAAGTATTGCCTATCTCTGAAAGATGTTTAAATGAAAGTACTAGCCAAATGATAATTCTTGATGAATTGTATAACATTGACAGTGGGTTTTGGTTCTACCTAAATCCAACTGACAAGAAAAGTTCTTTTGGATCCAAATTGCACTTCAGCTAAGCAAGCATAAAACAAAGGCAGGAAACTTAGAAGAAAATGGGGAAAGCCAAATGAGAACAAGAAGATTTTTAACATGGTGCGACCAAAATCTGGCAGTACTAGTCCCTATGTCCATGATAATATTATTGCTTTAGAGAAGATTTTATAGAGTTTCAGTATATCTATCTTAGCTTGCTTACAATGGTCTCCCTCCTCCTATTTATAGAGGTTGGGAGGTTGCAAATGTAATTTTACAAGTTGTAATTTTATTACATCAAACATTAAATGTACAAGATAGAATGAACTTTGCAAATCAACTTTTGTAGGTTGCTTTCTACGGGTGGGACCCTTTCCTACTTGATGATGAATGTTTGTCTCCTACCCAGCAAGCTTCTTTTTAAAGGCCACACCTCATGAACCAGAACCTTTGGCCTGGAATCACTACTATCTTCTAGATAGCAAGGTCAAACTGGCTTTCAATGAAGTGAGCTCACACAGGGTTAACTATTGAACAAACCAGTTGAGACTTAGCATCCTCGTCACCTTAGCGAGCTGGAGTTCTGTTGCTACTTAAGCCTTTTGCTAGCCCATTTAGGATGTCTTGGATTTTACCCATAACATAAGCCCCCAACTCTCAATTTGCTTTGTGGAATGAGAGTTGAATAGTCTTGTCAGGAGAGGGTCTTCTTAAACAATCACTGTGCAATCAAAGTCTTTAGTCAGCCTATTGTTTCATTTGTTCCAGGCTATACTCCATGTTATACATGTCTCATTACCATAGATGAGTTTGCCTCATTTTCTTCTGAGGCATTTAATGGAAATGGTTGGGGGTTGACCTTCGGACTCTTCAGTGAGAGCAAACTGCTTTTATTTAAGATAGAGGAAGCCTTCCTTCCTTTTTCAGAGATCTAATAGGAACTTCAAATGAGCCACCTATTCTTTTGATGGAAAGTTTTTTCCAGAGAGACATCCATGATCTGCTACATAGGAAGCCTTATTAGCCAATCATCCTTCTTTGAGAATGAGAGATTATTTCCTCAAGGTGATGCCGTGAGGTTAATTCTTTCTAGCCTCTCTAGCTTGTTTTCCTTGAATTTGCTACACTGGGTAGAGAGCTAGAAAGGATTTCTAAACTAAGAAGGGCGGTAAGGGAAAGAACTGAAGAACAAGAGTATTCACCGGCCCTCGTACTGATTGAGGCTTTCCTCTGAAGTGCCAATCTTTCTTTTGTAGTGTACTTGACTTGTATTTTGACTCTATTTGATGTAAATTTACCTTGTTGAGGCTTTTTAATGAATGACTTTCTCCTTTGTATTTCTTGTATTCTGTCGCTTGTATGCATTACTGATAATAATATGAACTTCAAGTGAGCATCATAATAACATGGGATGTTTGAGTAACCAATTTGTCACATTTCTTAATGAACCATGAATCTGGGCAACACAGGGGTTATGCCAAATGGGAACTGCATATGAGCTACAAATTTTTAGCCACATGAGGGCTATGATCATTAGGTTGCATAAGAGCTGCGAGCACTTGGTCACATGCATGTGGTGCCTGAGAAAGTTGGTCATATGCATGGCTGCACACGCGTGGTGCCTAAGAAATTTGGTCATATACATGATTCACAAATTTGGGCACACATGGTGCCTAAGAAAGTTGGTCACATGCCTGAGGTTGCCTCCACATGGTGCCTAAGAAAGTTAGTCACATGCATGGCAAGATTGCTTATGTATGGGGCCTAAGAAAGTTAGTCATGTGTGAGGTGAAACATCGTGTATATGGTGTCTAAGAAAGTTAGTCATATACATAAGTAAATCGCACCCATGCGGTGCCTGAGAAAGTTGGTCACATGTGTGAAGAGGCTATGTCCATATGGTGCCTAAGAAAGTTAGTCATATGCATGAGCTAGAGGTCATGTACATACAGTACCTAAGAATGTTGGTCATATGCACAAGGTCACCTGTACATGGTGCCTAAGAAAGTTAGTCATGCGTGAGGTGAGACACTGTGTATATGGTGCTTAAGAAAGTTGGTCATATACACGGGTAAATCACATGCATGCAGTGCCTGAGAAAGTTGGTCGCATATCTGAAGAGGCTACATGCATATGGTGCCTAAGAAAGTTGGTCATATGCATGAGCTAGAGGTCGTGTACATTTGGTGCCTAAGAAAGTTAGTCATATGTGTGAGGTCACCTTCACATGGTGCCTAAGAAAGTTGGTTACTTGCATGGCAAGATCACCTACCTATGGTGCCTAAGAAAGTTAGTCACTTACATGTTCTCTTAAACGACCTCTCTTAATCAAATCTTCAATCGCATCTCAAAGGGCTCGACAATCAGAAGTGTTGTGCCTGGCCTCATTATGGTAAGGACAAAATTTGTTCGTGTTTCTATTCCAATGAGGACTCCTCGAAGGAGTGGGAGTCCTGAAGTCTTCTTTTTCTCTTTCAGTCATAAAAATCCTGTCCGAAGTGTCGGATAGGATGCTATAATGATAGTGATAACCTGGAGGCTAAGGTCACTCGATTCTCACTTTCTTCAAAAGCTAGCTACCGGGGCTAGTCCTTTGACCCTCATTGTTTCTCTTCTTATTCTACTCAACACCACTCACCTTGTCCCTTTGGTTCTTTGGATCAAAGGTCTCTTCTCATCTGATCTATTTTGCAGCTCGATCATAGAATTTGCCTAGGTTCGCAACTGGGGATTTGTATACATATTTGTACAATTTGCCATCCTTACGAAGTCCTACTGAGATTACTGTCAGGATGCTCTCATCATATGGGCTTTTGATGTTGTCTATCTCATGCCTAAATCGGGCGATGTAATCTGTCAATGATTCATACTTGTGCTAAAAGGTTAAGGCAAGATGGTAGGGGGCATGAGTTACTTTTTTAGTGCCCTATATTGGTTAAGCAATTTTTCCTAGCATTCTTCCCAGCTGCTTATGCTGTGAGCTGGAAGACTCTTGAATTACATTTGGGGTGTGTCTCCTAATGTAGCCAAAAAGATACGACATTTGATCAGGGGATTACATGTTTGAAGATTCATCTAGATGTTGAACATATCCAGGTGGCTGCACGGATTGCTATCCCCATTGTAGAGTGGAATAGAATGGATCTTAAGCTTATGAGGGAGGGGCTCCATCTCAATTTCCTTGGAGAAAGGAGTCTGTTCCTCTGAGCAACTTCGATCGTCTTGACCTGGGGGTATGTCTCCAACTGCTCTACCCTCTAAAGCAATTCTTCTACCAACAAAGTCAGCCCCCCAAATCACTTACTAGAGGCTTGATGGCTCCTCCTATCTTCCTGATCACACAAGCAGCGACTAGAAGTGTGTTGTTGATTAGCTCTACTCAAGCTTCTAGCCTACCACTGCTGGTGAACATCCCCGAAAGTGATGACTTTGGCTTGCCTTTGCAAACCTTGAGCTTGTGCTTAGGCCAGCATTTGAAATGCTTCAACTATCTTTCTTATTAAACCTTCTAGCACCTTTTGGCGCTAGAGCCACATTTGTATTTGATCGGTCTTAGGAACAGTGGCAGCAGGTTGGCGACAAATCAAAGGGAGGAAATCATTGGCAGCTCCAGCGGTAGAAGAACTTACTGTATGACCTTCAAGCTGGTTATTGACAGCCTGAGACTTCTTGACAGCTTTCCCCCTGGCCATTATGATCAGACAAAGGGTAAACCTAAACATAGAGAATCAACCAAAATGCAAATTAGTCCCCACAGATAGCACCAAAATATTGACAGTGAATTTTGATTCTACCTAAATCCAACCAACTAGAGAAGTTCTTTTGGACCCAAACTGCACTTTAGTTAAGCAAGCATGAAACAAGGGCAAGAAACCCAGAAGAAGGGAAAGCCATATGAGAACAAGAAGATTTTTAACGTGATTCGACCAAAACTAGCAGTACTGGTCCCTAAGTCCATGATAATTTTATTGCTTTGGAGAAGATTCTACAGAGTTTTAGTATATCTATCTTAGCTTGCTTACAACGGTCTCCCTCCTCTTATTTATAGAGGTTAAGAGGTTACAAATGTAATTTTATAAGTTGTAATTCTTTACATTAAACATTAAATGTACAAGACAAAATGAACTTCTGCAAATCAGCTTCTGCAAGTTACTTTCTACGGGTGGGACCCTTACCTGCTGGATGACGTATGTTTGTCTCCTACTTAGCAAGCTTCTTTCTGAAGGCCGCACCTCATGAACCAAAACCTTTGGCCTAGGATCGTTGCTATCTTCCAGATAGCGAGGTCGAGCTAGCTTTCAATGAAGTAAGCTCGCACAGGGTCAGCTGTTGAACAAGCGAGCTAAGACTTAGCGTCCTCGTCACCTTAGTGAGCTGGAGTTCTGCTGCTACTTAAGCCTTTTGCCAACCCGTTTAGGAGGTTCCGGATTTTACCCATAACATATAAAACTAATATTATTGATGTTAACGATTTGTCTTATCTCCTTAAAAAAAAATTCATGTTTGTGATCAAAGAGGATGACAAAGATACAATCATGACAATTCAAACAATAATAAAAGAAGAATTCAATTGATTAGAAGACATGATAAAGCAAGAAGATGGCGATATGAAAGATAAACAATGGAGTGAAGTTGCAAAAGGGGAGATCAAAGACATAAAGAAGAGAAAGATTTGGCAGTATTCCAAGGGTCATGATGGTATTGGATTTAAAATGATGATCAAGATGAGGAAAAATACTAATCAGGATGCAAAGAGGCTTAAAACAAGTATCATTACTAAAGGTCACTAGCCAAATCATGAGGTTGACTGTGAAAAGATTTTTATACTCTTGTTTGAGAGTATAGTGCAAAATTTTTTAAAAAGCCTCTCAAATTTGAAGATTTTGGATTGAAGAAATTCTAAAATTAAAGGGAAATGTTGGAAATAATAATTTGAAATTTCTAGATTGTCTCTTTGTATAGATGTGTCTCTTTCTACCTATAATACCCCATTGTACTTAGCATTTGTAATGTAAGCAAGTTTTGAATTCTCTCTTACAAATTCTTCTTCCTCTAACATACGACACACAACTCAATTGTTTACCAATTTTCAGAACTCCAATTATTTGTAATTTTAGTTTGGTCTTGCCTTTATTTTTTTTTAACAAATCAAACCATTTTTTTAGTCTTAATTTTATGGTTCTTGTAATTTTTTTCTGGTTAGATCATGTGTCGTTGTTCATGTTATGACAAAAAAAAAGAATAATTTCTAAAAATCTGAATATATCTATTAATGGGGCTAGGTTTAAGCTGGTCTGATTTTTTAATTGTAAGTCCAAATCCAACCTATTTAAAAAATAGGGTCTAATTTTTTTATCCAAACATGACTCTTGAACCTAATTACTTAATGCAAATCCTATTTATCAAGTTGGATTAGAGCCAAATATCAGATCAAACTGCATTTATCCACCTAAATGACTCATATTTGAACTTATTCTTTTTTTTTATTACTAATTCTGAGTTTAATCATATAAATTGTGTCAATTCTAAATTATTTGCGTATGTCATATTGATTTTGAGTAATTTATAAATAATATATCATATTTTTTAAAACATATTATAATTTTAATTTTGACTTCCGCCTTCAAATTATGAATCCATCTCCGGAGAGCGACATCGTGATTAGTACAATAAGTTATCTTCTTGGTTATTGCCCCTCACATGATAAAAATGTATACAACTAAGCCTACAATATATAGTCACCGTGGCTTGTGGTGAGAAGCAAGTGTAAGAATTAATCAATAGATTAACCAATCATGTAGCATGAAATTAGAATACTGAAATAGGATAATTATAGATCTGACCTGTAGAAGCCTTGCCCCCATTGTGAGACTGCTTGAGGTGAGAAGGAACTGCAGAGGAAGATCCTAGTTGTTTTCTGTTTTTGCAGGTTGTAAGTATATCAGGATGGCTTCTACAGGTCAGATTTATAATTATCCTATTTCAGTATTCTAATTTCATGCTACATGATTGGTTAATCTATTGATTAATTCTTACAGCAAGAAGCCCACTTCTTCCTTGAGTCCCCTCAGTTTAATAGCCAATTTGTTTGTCCTCTTGCAATTGGTTTATTGACCTAAAAGAAATGCTGGTCATCTATTCTCCAATGTAGAGTATCAAACCTCAACCAAAAAAAAAAAAAGGATATAGCAAAATGCAAACTCAACAACAACAAGAAGGCAAAACTTAGATTCAAAATCTTGAAGTGGACCCCAACTTTGACCTTATTTAAGTGGATAATTAGAATCTGTTAATTATTTCTTTAAAAAGCCAAACATGTGGCATGCATAATTAATCATAGCATCTAAGTGTGCCATTTTAATTATAATAATATGTTTGTATACATATTATTTTAAACCATTTGGGTTTCAAAATTACATTTTTGTTTGATTAGCATGATGAGAAGCGGCGGGGATTATCTACAGCGAAGGGTTGGCATTTTAAGAACCCTATTAGTCATTGTTTAATAATTAATTTGTACGTACGTGATCATATAATAACAGTACATAATTAAATTAGGGGCCCGCTTCACATGGTTGGATGCTTTTGATTTCTCAATGGGAAGACAAAATGCTCCCTATTAGAGTATTGCTTAAAGAATCCCAGTTCAATTTTGTTAGCTTGTAGTGTGTGTAATTGGCTTGTCATGTTGAGAAATACCTTTAGTCTTCTCTAATTTTTTTATTGTATTTTGATAAGTGGAATATTTTAAAATTATAATGGAATGGATATTATTAAAATTAAGAAAAAAAATTTAATTTGTCAGAATATAATAAATAATAATTTTCAATACTGCAATAAAATTGAAAATATTTCCACCATGTTAAAAGTGTTTGTAACGATGAGTTTATAGTTACTATAAAAACTAGGGTTTCAATCATAGGATGCACCACTTTATTTATATATATATATATATATATATATATCAGAAGCTGTGGAGGTGAACCCCTACAAAAATATAAGGCTAACTGAATGAAGTAGAGATCGTAGCATGACTACAAATAACTTTTATTAATTAAAAGATAACTTACAATTTTGCAAGAACTCTGGTATTCCGAAGAATGCTTGCAAAGGAGTTGAAAGAATTGGCAGCTTCGTATCTGAATGCGTGCCTTAGAACCGGGGAAGGGGGAACATTTATAGGAATATTTGTTACTGTAACTTGATGGAAATAAGGAATCCACACTATTTATTACAGTGGTTAATGGGAAAATAAAATTTGCTTTATTTTAAATTAGTAGATTTCCTGTTAAATATTTGTCGGAGTATCGAAGGCAAATTTGGCCTCTTACTATCGACATTTCATTTGCATTTCATATAGTGGAAATGTCATTTGCATTTCTTCTTTTTAGAATTTGAATTTGGCCTCTTGCTATTGACACTTTATTTGCATTTCATTTGGTAGAAATGTCATTTGCATTTGAATTTCATTTGACTGCTTTAGTCTTCAGCAAGATCAATACTAAAGCAATCATCTTCATTTGACTGAGCAAAATCTTCTTCTTTTTCTACTAGGCTAGTTGAACTTGAAAAACTAGATTTTGTTTGTTGACCTTTTAATTGGAGGAGAATTTCATGTAGCTTTTCCACATAATCCTCCTTAGAAGAAATTGCTGCCAATGTAGCGGTAATGCTGGATTTATGTCGTAGAAATTGGCTTGATCCCTCCTTCATGTTCTTGTGGAAATAAGGATATTTTTTAAACCATTTCTGAATTTGATATTTGCATGCTTTCTAAGCTTGGTTGTAAGATGCCCACCATTTGACTGAACCAATCCTATAAAGAACTGGTAATTTCAAGAATCAGTTTTCTTTGATGTATTGGTATTTCCAGAAGTATACCCGAGGCAAATCAATTTTTGAGTAGAATTGGAGTAAAACAAGAAAATTCCTATGATTTAAGTTATCAAAACAAGATTGGAACATATCCCAATCTTCTTTGACATTTTCTAGAAAGATTTTTGGTATGGGACCAAAAATATCCTACCAGGTAAAAAACCAATTTGGAAATTTGTACTTGGTGTTTTGATTGAAAAAGAATAACCAAGTGTGAGTATGATTTTGGTTTTGAAAATATAGAGTATTATACCAGGCTTGAATATAATCCC